>RJWJ010011497.1:0-44204 GCA_004363605.1 Indri indri | reverse complement strand
GAGGTCTTTCATTTCAGCACCGGGGCCTCAAGTGATTAAAGCTCTGCTTCTGCAACAGATCTTCCTTTACCTCCAAGTACACTATTGGAGTTTAATACCGATCCACTAATGAGTTTGAAGAATGTCACATGTATATCTGATTGTCTGTGTGTGGGTTACAATTTGCCATCTTGTTTAACAGGGCCCAGAAGGCCAAAGGAGAGGATGGAACTTTATTTGCCAGTGTGCATACTGCCAGGATTGCTGCCCTGATATTAAAACTGATGCAAGTCCTGGTCTTAGGCTGCCCAAATGTGGTGGTCTTCTTAGAGAGGGTCGCCAATTACAGGGCGGTTTCTCCATCTTTTATGTCCAGTTCAGCATCATCTGCTTCCTGGGGCCTTTCCAACAGTTCGCGATCTCTATCCTCGTCAGTATATGGTTTTGTCTTTTCTACAGCAATTCAGGTAATTCTTTTTACGGCAGTTGAGGCAAGCTCAGATATTGCATATGCTGAGTCCTCAACAGTGTAAGATCAGCAGTATAAACTCTGAGGAATAAGAGAAGGTGGACCAGCTAGGAAGGGATTGCAATTATTGAAAAATCTGTGGCAGAGCTTCTCAAATTTTAATGTGCAAAGGAATCACAGAGAAACTTATCGAAATGCAGATTCTAGTGGGGTGAGGCTAAAGATTCTGTGTTCCTGTGAAGTCCTAGAGGTGATGTTCCTGGGACACACTTTGAGCAGCGAGGATCTATGGTGCACCCGTGCTTTGTCTCTACCTCCATTCTTTTCTCCTTTGACTTGATGCTTCAGAGCAGTGGTTCTCTACTCGAGCTGCACATTAATTCCAACTGCATTAAAACATACTAATGTCTGACTGGACGTCCCTGAGACTCTGATTTAATTATTCTAGTGGAAGGCCTAGACATGCATATTTTTTAAAAGCTCTCCAAATGATTCTAATGCACAGTCAGGATTGAGAGACCTCTTTTTTATTTGTTTGACTCGATCCCAGTTTCACCATTGGAGGCTACTTTCAGATGTCTGTTAGGTCCATGTTTCACAGCATGCAGCCCAGTTACCCATCCCGCTGACCCCAGGATCAGTACTGTGCTGCAGCCCCGACGTCTCCAACAGAGAAACTACTGGCCACTCTTCCTTCATTTGGTGTCCTCAGCTCTTGTTAAACCCACACCATATCTATTTTTTATTTTGCCATTTTTTAATGTCTATGTCACCCACGTTTGGCTACTCACAGTAGGGACTATGTCCTTTCCACTTTTATTTTACCACTATAATGCCTGGCATAGATTAGCAAACTGTACTGACATACAGAATAAATGAAATGCAGTGTTCTTGGTGGGATTCCAGAAGATCTCCTTAAAACTTTTCAGTGAGATATTGATGTACAAAATAGGGATAATATACATAACTTACTCTGTTAGGTAGACAGTGAGGGACCTACGGCCCTCCTGGGGACAAAGACCTGTGCCAGAGCAATTGCCACACCTGGGGGAGGAGGAACTGCCCTACCAATCTGCCAATCATAACTTAGCACGCCAACTGCAAAAGAATGCAGAGGACTCATTAGCCTGAAAGCCAAGCAGCACAGGCAAAATAGGGTCTGGATAGTGACCTAGAACAACCTAAAGCTAATTATCATGTCATTGGCCTAAATCTACATTGCGATTCCCCCCACCCCTCCACAATGGGCTTTCAGAGCAGCTCATGGGAGATCCGCATGTGCAGCAAGACTCAGGTTATATAACTCCCAACTGTCCGTCAAAGTGGTTCAATGGTGACATTTGAACCACAAGGAGGGCCCAGCCTAGGTAATATAAAACAGGACCCCAGACCATAATCGGGGCCCTCCTGTTACAACAGGGTGTCTGTTCATTGTCTGTGGTGAATATATCTGACTTTACACAATAAACTTCACCTTATGCTTGCCTTACTTTGGTGTGTCTGGTCATTCTTCGGCCAAGAGCACACCAAGAAGCGAGAAGAGACAACTGCAACCTGACACAACTCCATTGCCCAAATACGGGCAAGAAAAACCTAGCTGAACAATTCACAATTGCAAAGACGTGGAAACAACCCAAGTGTCCATCAACACATGAGTGGATTAATAAAATGTGGTATATGTATACCATGGAGTACTATTCAGCTTTAAGAAACAATGGTGATATAGCACCTCTTGTATTTTCCTGGATAGAGCTAGAACCCATTCTCCTAAGTGAAGTACCCCAAGAATGGAAAAATAAGCACCACATGTACTCGCCAGCAAATTGGTTTCACTGATCAACACCTAAGTGCACATATAAGAATAACGTTTATCGGGTGTTGGGCAGGTGGGAGGAGGGAGGAGAGGATGGGTATATGCGTACATAACGAGTGTGATGGGCCCCGTCTGGGGGATGGACATGCTTGAAGCTCTGACTTGGGGTGGGCAAGGGCAACATATGTAACCTAAACATCTGTACCCCCACATATACTGAAATAAAAAAAAAAGAAAGAAAAACCTAGCTGAAAAGAACATAGACCAAATAAATATCAATTAACTATCTGACTTCTTGTATATTCACATAAATTTGTCCTACTAAAAATTTCAGGATAACATTATTCATATCCTAATTTTGAATACACACTTATGGAGCTTATCATTATATAACTGGATATTTTTCAAAAACTATATATATGTATGCATATATATGTGTGTGTGTGTGTGTGTGTGTGTGTGTGTGTGTGTATGAAATGTTTAAGCCTTAAAATAACCAAATTCAGTGTATGCTATTTTAACTCCCATTTTACTGGCAAGATAATTCTGGCATGGAGCAGTTATGCAGTTTTACCCGAATCACATAACTAGTAAGTGGCAGAGCTGGGATTTAAACCAAGCAGTTACGGTGCAGAGATTATACCCTAAACACTTCCTTACACTTTCCTATAGTACTCCACTAGCCACAGATGGCCTGGCCAGTGGGGCTATCACCCTTACATAAAAACCTCTTTTCTTTTTTCTTTAATGCTTGTTTGTTTTTGTTTTTGATATTTACTGGTTATAGCTCATGTTATAATCAACTTTCATGTAAATTTTTTAAATACCACTAAATCCCTTAAATTATTCTTTTATAAATTTAATCATTCCCTATAATCTCGATCCTTCATATATCAACTTCTAAATATCTTTGAAGCTGTACAATTAAAAAATCAAACAAATAAATAATAAAACAAATTCCTCTCTGAAATTCATATTCCTCTTCAGTTGCCAACCCATCTCCCTCCTTCCCCTTGCCATTATTACAATATATTTTTATAATTATATTTGATAGTGCCCTTCTTCACCTCTGATTTACTCCTCAACTCAGTCTAGCCTGACAGCTACCCACGTCATTCCATCCGAAACATATCTCACACCACCACTCCTGACCTCAGTGCTACTAATCCTCTTTAACCCCATTAATTTTCATACCTTATGTTACTTGGTCTTTCAGGAACTCCAACAGTGTTATTAAAACACTCTCTTCCTTGCCTTCCATGATGCTCCACTGTTCTGGTTTTTATTCTCTGACTGCTTATCATTCTCCTTTGCAGACTCAGCTTTGCCTGGGCAGACATTAAATAATGGAATTCCTCCAGCTCCGCTCCCATGCCCTCTTCCCCTTTTGCTCGATGATCCCTTTGTAGATGACATTCTTCACCCTAAGAGTTGTTTTTACCACTGTGTTCAGGGTAGACATGCCCTCTGAGCTCTCGATAGCCCACTTGGCTGAACTCTTGGATGTTTCAGGAGTCCATCAAAATTCACGTGTTCCACACTGAACCGATTATTTTCCCCACGTGTCCCCTGTTGTCTATCTCAGTGAGTGGTACCTTCTCCCGTATATTTATGCTACTCCCACTTCCAGAAGTCTTCTTTCTCATCCTTCTAGGATTCCTTTTCATTTCTACCCCTTCCACTCTTCTAATTCCTGTGGCTATGATGATTCTCACTTATCCCATGTGTTCTCCGTACAGGACAATTTTTTAAAAAATTACTTTATTTCATGTTAAGAATAAAATATCTTACTTTAAAAACAAACCTGTTCATGTCACACCCACAAAAACACACTTACCCCTTCCAGTTTCAGCTAAAAACACTTCTTGCCAATCGGAGGATGAGGACACAGTTCCTTGCCCTCGCCTACTCCTGTAGTCTAATTTTGAAATGTTTCTCTGTACCTCCTCCACCACCTGTCTTCACTTTAGCTGCGTTGTATTCCAGCTATGTTAGTCTTCAATTTCTACACACCCTTGTCCCTCGACCACAGGGCTTTAACACGTTTTTCTGAATGGAGTAATTGTTGCTTCTCCTCTTCACCTAGGTAGCTACCATGCACTCCTCAAGTCTCAACTCATCATTATTTTCTTAGGAAATGAATCCTCGACGTTGCTCACTGGGCCAAATCTCTCTACGATATGATTGCATGGTATCCTTATTTCCCATTCTTAGTAATGATAAAAAAGCTTAATATAAAATTAAACTTTTGTCACTATCTGTCTTCCTCATTAGACTATAAGCTTTACAAGGGCAGAGATCCTATCTATTTATGCTCACTTTTTATTCCCAACACCTAGCAGTGGTTGGTATAAGGAGTTCCTCAAGAGATATTTTGTTTAGCGATTGAAGAGTGTCACTCAGACTGACTATTCTTAAGCCAGTGCTAAAGCTTTCTGTACTTACAAAGCTTCTCTGCTACTGGATTTTTTTTTTCTCCCCATTTTGCAGAAGTCGAATGATTATTCCAGCCTGGCTAGTTTTTTCTGACACTCTATAACTGTGTTTACTTGAACCTTTACTCTTGAGTTTCTTGAGTACTTTTTTTTTTAAGTTAAACAAAGCTGTATTGGTCATATAAATGTTGACATTGACTCTTGAAAATCACTTTGTCTTTCCGCCTACAGAATCTAATTTCCTCTCTATAGCTGAGCTGAGCCCTGTGCAAACTGCCCCTTGCTTCTCTCCTCCCGCAGATAAGCTGGTTTTGGGGGAGACAAAAAACATAAAGACCAGGACTTTTTTCTCCATTTCCACATTTTGCTCCATTGATGAGTGTTTGAGTCTGCTAATTTTCCTTTTCTATTTTTGGTGGTTTGGGGGAGTTATTTAATGATTTTTCAAGCATTTCCTTCTTTCCAGGTGATTTTCCCCTTCTCTCCCCTGCCTGACACACAGAGTACACCAACCCGTATGTGTCAGAGAGGCAGAGATTCATCACAGCCCCTTACCTGGGAAACAGATGCTCGCTGCCAAAATCAGCTTCAGATTGATGCACAAAGACAGACTCCTGTGCACAGTAAGAGAGTAGAACACATTCAGATTAGAGATGAATAAATAAAAATGAAGAGTGAAGCAGAGAAGGCCACACATTGGAGAGATGCCCATTGATTGTCAGGGTGTCAGCACTACACACAACAGAAAGATTACCTAGCTCAGCCTTCTAATTTTTTAAATGAAGAAACAGAGGCACAAAGAGTTTAATAATTTTTTCCTGTAGCAAAAATAGCTTTTGCAGGGGCAAGAATCTCGTTTCCCAGGCTTTTATGGTGCCCATTCACTACATGCTTATGGGCTCCTAAGACATGGGCAGTCTCTCTGGTTGGTTGTTGCTATCTTATCTAAAACTAGCTATTATACAATGAAAGGAGGCGGGAACAAAATATTTCAAGTGGCAATAGAGAGTAAAGAAGACATTTCTGTGGTCACCTGACAGTGGTTTCCTTGCTACTGTATGTAAGAAATGACCAAAATCTAGAAGCTAGAATGTGGGTCTGCAATAAAAGAAGCTCAATTTCTGACCCCGTGGGATTAGACACTATTTTTCCCACCTTCATCCTGAGATCCATTTTTCTTTTAACATTGTGCTACAATAGCTAAGGATAATTTCTGAGCACATTGTGGAGGAGGTCCTCATTCAACAAGTATTTATTAAAGGCTTATAATATATTAGATACATCCCTGTCTTTTTCCAAAACGTAACCAAGATAGATGTAGGCCCACTCCACATCTTACGTATATTTGAACACAGGGAAGCAGCTCTCAGCCTCTTTCTGAATTTAAAAGGATTATCCTGGATGCTGAGCCATCCAACTAGGGTATAAAGTAGGAGCTCAGTCAGTGGCATAATTATTTTGAGCAGTTAAATCGAATTCTTAATTATTTCCTGAAAACCATATTCTTACCTGTCCTAGAGGCTGATGACCCATCTCCATCCTCCCCTATTCTTCCTGATGCAATGAAGTGCCCCTATGTTTCTGCCTGCCATGCCCTCAGTATCCCCTGTTACCATATCTGATGCCACCCATTGGCTAAGCTGCCTCTCGTTGCCCATTTCTGGGGTCTCGAAATAGAGCATTCTTTCTCTTGAACTGGACATCCTCCCCTAGGCAGTAGGAGATTTTGCTCTTTTTCTACTTTAATACTTGCCCCATCATGTGGATATATTTAATTCATAATATCATGTTCTTTCCAGTGCAGTAGACCCACCATGGCAAGTCACATCATGAGCTAGGGCACTTGTTGATTGCTGAGGCATGCAAATTGCCCTTCATCCTCCCTCGTCGGTTTTGACTTTTTATGTTCAATCAAGGGTCTGCCTTCTTTGTGACTGATTCTAGCTCCAATTCTAGATAATCCCAGGGCAAAACCTTGGCCTAATGCCTGTGACAGGTTAGACATTATGGAAAATCTGTAACTATAGAGATAGGCTAATTAGAAATTTCTGATTTTCAAAAAGCAAACCACATTCTCAAATTTTTATCCTAATTCCCTCATTGACACTAAATACATGATCATTCAAAAGATCTTTTCATTTACTTGTCTTAAAGCATCAATAATGAACATAATGAGGTTTATTCTGATCAACTCTAAAACAAAAAGATGTCATTAGTGGAGAAATGGTTTCACTAGTTTCACGAGCAACGTGCATGAGACATTGAAGAGATCAGATCACTTGCCTTGGGAAATCAAAATAAAATCTCAGAGCTGAGATAAACCTTGAACATATTGCAATGACACCTCCTCACATCTAGAACATCTTTGGTTGTGGCCTAAGAATTCAAAGCTAGCAAGTGCAAATGACAGGTGGTTATTCTGTCTGGCATATGTATCTACAAATTGGCAAAACTGTAAGAATGGCAAGAAGGAATGTAGCTTTTACAAAGTATTTCTGTTGACTTTGAGAACACCCTAAAATTCAGATTTTCAGGTAAGAATGCTAATTCCCATGGCAGTTGCTATAGAGAGCTTTACCCCCCACACACAAAAAAAGAAATCTTTAGGTTAACTGTAGCTATTCACACCTGCTATATGCCAGATGCTTTTTTCTAACCTTCACAAAAATACTATGAAGTAGGTTTTAACAGTTCCATTTAACAAATGAAAAAATCAGGTAGGCCAGTAAGGTAGACAACTGTATCTAGGATGATGCAGCTAATAAGTGTAAAAAAATTGAATTTGGTTGCAGATGTGCCTGACAACAGATCTACGGTCTTTTCAAAACATCTTGCTGTCTCTTTATTTCATCCAGAGAGATATGCTTTCTGTAGATTGCTTCTGATTTCAACTTAGGTGATAAATTCTATCAGCCAGGCATTATACGAGATACACACACACACACACACACACACACACTGATATAGTTTGTTTCAAACTAGACTGCTATTTATGTGGTTATCTGGGAAAAAAAATGATTTCACTTGAGTTGGGCTGCAAGAGTAGCACTATCACTAATATAATAATGAGAATATACAACTGATGCAATTTTGAAAACAAGGAAGCCAGTGAGGGTATATCAATTTTAAATATGTCTCATTTTTTATTAGATGGAACAGAAAAGGATAAAAGGGACAAATAGGTGGCAAAGGCTGCTTAATAAGCTGCTACCAGCTTTTTGCTGTTTTCCAAGGTAGTGAAGAGGTTTTTAGTTGAACCACTCCATGTGGGTGGAGTTGTGAGTGGTTAGTTTGGAACCATCCTAGTTCTAAGGCATCTACACATAAATTCTTCTAATCATTCTTATCAGTGATTGGAATTCACTTCCATTAGTATCGCAGCCAAAGAAAACTTTAATATCAATAGTGGGTTGAATAGTGGCTCAATACAGTTATGTCTAAATCTTTAACCCCAGTACTGTGAATGTGACCTTCTTTGGAAATAAGGCCTTTGTAGATGTAATTACTTTGAAGATATGGAGATAAGATCATCTTGGAATAAGTGGATGGACCCTAAATCCAATGAAATGTGTCCTTATAAAACACAAAAGAGGAAAAGACAGAGGAGAAGAGCAACAAAGAAAGACCACCAAGTGGAGACAGAGGCAGAAATGAAAGTTATGCTGCCACAGCCAAGGAACAACCCAAGTGATCAGAACCTGGAGGAAGCAAGGAAGGATTCATCCTCACAGCACACAACAAGGTCCTACCAGCATCTTAATTGTGAACTTCTGGCTTTCACAACAGTGAGAAAATAAATTTGTGTTGCTTTAAGCCACCCAGTTTGTGGTATTTGGACATATGACTTAGGAAACTAGTATAAAATCCAAGTGAAAATCTCCCTCTCTTAAAACTTTCTATTCCTTGCTCCGGGCAAAAGGGAGCTGACTCCTGGCCCTTCTCCTAAACTACCTACAAGATCATTATGCACGAACTGAAACGAATTCACACTTTGCCATGTTTCCCTGAAGTTCTTAATTCCTACAATAAATTTGACAAGTGAGGAGAGTCCTAGGGTCACTTTTCCAGCATATTTTCTGACCTGTCAATCAAAGTACACTGCAGAATGTTGTGTCTTTCAGACCAAGGCCAATATTCCTGGGGATGAGACTAGCAAGAGAGTGGGTGACTTGGTTCGGATTTAATATTAATAGTTGGGTGAATCTGTACTCATTTGGGAGTGACAACACTGTCAATATATGGCCCTATCTCTTTGACTATCAGTTTTATTCCAGCTAATATAGTCAGAGTTGTTAGTTGACAAAAGATGGCATGACTTTGCACATTGTGGCACGAAAAAGAAACAGTTATCTACGACAGAAGCCAATCCTGTTTCTTAGTAGGCATTGCAGCCACCCAAAGTATTTTCCTGCTGAGAAATTCAGGCATGGAAACATAGAATACCAGCTGTTCCTTCTCTCCCACATGCCTTCTTTACTCATGTTGCTAAACAACCTCCCTCCAAATCCCATGCCTGCATAAGTGGCTTACAATTCTTAACGGTGGTGACTGACTTTTTAATAACTGGAGGCTTTGAATAAAGGGAGTTTTGGCAGAGGACTAGCAAGGCTGGATTTAACTCAAACTTAAAAAAAAAAAAAGAAAAAAAAGTTCAGCTCCGGAATGGAAACAACTATCCAGAAGCTCAAACATTTAAATGCATAAAATCAGGGAAATTCCCTCCTCCTTTCTTGTCAATGTTTTGCATACTGATACGCCTCTTAGATTTTCCATTGAAATGTTTTCACGCTGCCATTCTTAGAGTCAGGTTCAACTAGTATCTATTAAATATCTACAACCTCCCAGAAAATATGAGGTGATTTACATATTTTATCTCATTAACTCTTGCAAAATAACATTGCAAAGTCAGGAATTATTATCCCTATGGAGCTCATAAAGAAACTAAGGGTCAGAAAAACTCAATGACTTGTCCAAAATTGTACCCTGACTAAATCTCAGAGCTAGATTTCATCCCTGGTCGTTAGACCTAAATTTATTATTTATTTCTTCTTGCTTTTTGTTTAAAAAATTGAACTGGTCAAGCATTTCTTAATATGGCTTAAAGACCATGTGTACGAATGCAGGTATTCTCCATGGGCATTATTTCACAGCAGCATTTAGCATGGCAGTAACTGCAGAAAATGAGTTCTTCAGAGTAAGTTATAGTAGAAGATCATTCTGTATAGGCAGATTTAGTTTTATAAAAAAACGAAATTGCGCTTCAAACTGCAAGCATTTAAATTTTAATGTGCTAATTTTAATTAAGTTTAATTAATGCTGCTGAGCTTGGTAAACTTAAAGAACTTCAAATGACACCCCCAGAAGCTCTGAGACATCTTTCTTACTTGTCAAAACCTGCCTTCTGGCTGAATCCCAACTCATGCCTCAACAGAAATTGCTTACTCTTTAATCTTTCTGAATCCATGCTATCATTTATCCGTTTGTTATATGAAATCCAATTTGTAATGGAATCTTCGTCCAATACTTTATCAGAGAGAGAGATGAGCTCCGAGATGATTCATTATCTTCAGCAGTGCAACTGAGTTCTGCTGCCCTCCCCTAGCTCATAGGCAGGCTGTGTCTTCTTGATGGTTTGCTCCAGTTCATTATGAATCTTGTTACTTATATCACAATGGGTGCTTCAGGGCTGAAGGTTCAATCCCTACTTCCACCTGTGCAAATTAGCTTCGAGGAAAAGACTTGACAGCCTAGTATCTAATCTTACAGGGTTTCCAGATTCGGTTTTTGGATTCTTGGAAAATATAGAGTAGATACCAACAGATATGCTTTAAAACTCTAAGTGGAGGTAGAGTATAAAGCCTGATCATTCAGATTTAAGGTAGCAAAAACATTATAGAAGCTGTCAGAGCCAGGAGCTTTAGAATTTTCTAGATTGAAAACTCTAGAGAATTCTGAAGTTTAAACTCCCAAATTCAATCTGAGGTGGAACAGTTCTGACAATTTTCTTGAAACTGCGTCAGGCCCTTTGACTTAGTCCCTTAGTATTTCCAGGCATCAAAATGACTCCCTGACACTGTGACTCTACTCACCTGTTCTCCAGTGCTCATGTAAGTCTGTCTTCCTGCCTGGTATTCAAGATGAGCAATGTCTGCTCCCACCTAACACCAGTCTTGCCACCTGGGCCCCAGAACCCAGCCATCCACACCTTCTCAAGAACTTAGCTCTAGGAATTCTCCATTTATCTTATATTGTCTCTCTCTGCTAGACAGAGACATTTCTCTTGGAAAATAAACTGCTAGTTCTCCCACCTTAAAAAAATAAAAAAATAAAAACCTCCATATAAAACAAACAAAAGAAACTTCTCTTGATTTCACTTCCCTTGCCAGGTTCCACCTCATTTCTTTGTTCCTCTATAAATTATTTAAAGCATTGTTCATACTCACTATCTCTACTTCTTCAGCTTCTATTTTCTTTTAAACTTACTCCCATCAGGTGTTTATTTCGAGTGCCAGTTTGCAGTTGCTTTCCCAAGGCACTGTTTTCTAAATCCAACGATCAGTTCTATTCCTCATCTTACATGTCCTATGAGCAGAAGTTACCATGGTGGACCTCTTCTTTTTTCTATACAGGCTTACAGATGCCATACTCTCCTGGTTCTCCTCCTATATCACTGATAATTGTGTTTTCTTAGTCTTATTTGCTGATTTTCCCCTCTTTATCTCCACAACTTCCAAATTTTTCCTCAGTCAAGACTTCTCTCTTAAATCTAGGCCCATACATTCAATTGTCTTCTTAGACATAACACTTACTCTGTCAAAAATAGACTCTGGGAAATGTCCTCCCTTATAAACAAAACTGCTCCACCTGCAGTCTTTCCCATCTTAGTTGGCGACAAGTCCAATGCTCCATTGCCCAGTTCAAAAATCTTTAACTTGACTTCTCTCTTTATTACATATGCCATATCCAATCCTTTAGAAAATCCTGTTGGTTCTACCTTCAGAATATATTCAGAGCTGAGGCACTTCTTGCATCCTCTACTACAACACCCCAGGTCCAAATCACCATCATCTTAAACCTGGGCGATTCCAGTAGCTACCTAAATGGTCTCTCCACTTCAGCCCTTGCTCCTTTCACTCTGTTTTCAATAGAACAGCCATAAGTATCCTTTTAAAACATAAGTCAAATCAAGTCCTTCTATTTCGAAGCCTTCAGTGACACCCCATTTAATGCTGAGTGAAAGCCAAGGTATTGGTATTTTACAGTAGAAGTAGTGGCTATGTCACAATAACTGTTATCTATGACACAAATTAGTCAGTTACTATAAAAAGGAAAAGAATAGGAGTTCCTTAAGAAACCCTCTAAATTTTTGTAGTGAAAAAGAAAGCTTGATAGAATGACACATAAAAGGCAAAATACAATTAAACATTGTTAATATGGTCAACTCAACAAGCAAATATTAAGCATCCCATAAATAAAAGCATGTTAGATAACTTGGGGGTTAAAATACATGGACTAGTTTTATAGGGACTCACGTACAGTTGAGTTGTGAACAATGTGGGGGTAAGTGCTAACATCCCTCACAGTTGAAAATCTGAGTACTTTTGACTCCCCCAAAACTTAACTACCAGTAGCCTACTGTTGATCAGAAGCCTTACCGATAGCATAAATAGATCATTAACATGTATATTTGTATATCATATGTGTTATATTCTGTATTCTTACAATAAAGTAAGCTAGAGAAAATAAAATATTATTTAACAGATCAATGAAGAGAAAATATATTGATTGTTCATTGAGCAAAACATCTTGATCCTCATGATCTTGACATTGAGTAGGCTAAGGAGTAGGAAAAGAGGATGGGTTGATTTTGCTGTGTCAAAGTGGCAGAGGTGGAAGAAAATCTGTGTGTAAGTGGATCCACATAGTTCAAACCCATGCTGTTCAGGGTCAGCTGTTGATGCATATTCATACAGACACATGACATACAAGTGACTCTTGTAAGTCAGACTGCGATGCTTTAGTAAAGGTACAAAGTGCTAATGGAGCATAGATTAAGATATGAGAATGAATTGAGATTTAGCGTTCTAAACTTCGGGTGAGATTTAGACAAGCCCTGTGGTGAAGGGTGAGTGGTGTTGCTAAAGAAAGACATTGCAAAGGGAAGTAAAGATAAGAGTAATTACGCAAAAGGAAAAACATGTTTCCAACATACTTATGAATAGTTAGAATGACTTAGGGGTAAAATGCCTAGTTGGGAGTGAGCACAGGGAAGTTGTGTGCAGGGCACAGGCAGAGACTTAAGATTTGAGTGAGTCGAGGACTGTTGATCCAGGATCTTGAATGTCAAGCCAAGAAGTGTATAGGCTTTTCTTTATCCAGGGAGAACCATTAAAATTGTTGAGAGAGTGCCTTACTTTATTTACAGCTTTAGTTTAGTTAACCCAATTATAATTTATTAAATATCCAAACTGTCCTCATTACTGTCCTAGATACCTTGATATTCATAAAATCACTTAGGTTTTTTGACAAAAATACAACCTCCAGGATCTATGTTCAGATATAATCTGGTAGGTCTGGCATGGGTCCCAGATATCCACATTTAACATAGGCCCATGAGTGATTCTTTGGGCAGTTGGCATGAAGACCCAATTTGGTGAAATACTGATGAACAGCATACAAAGTGGTAGAACCCTTGTTAAACTTGTGCTCTTCAGTAGACTATATTTTAATCTGGGAGTCAAAATTTCTATTCCTAATCTGCAAAGATGAAAACACTTCAAAGGTATGTGATACTGACATAAAATACTTTCTTGATGTATATGATTTTAATTTTTATGAAGTGAAATGTGTCAATTTCTTTATTTCTTTCATAAATTTATGCTTAGAAAAATCGCTACGCCATTTATCTTTACAAAAAATCTGTAACTTATGGGTAAACTTACATTAAAATTTTTTAGGATTGGTTTTTCTGTAAGGTGGAACATAATGCTCTAATTTAATTTTTGTCCCTAAAACCCACTAATTTCTCCAAACATTTGTTAAATATACCATCCTTATAAAATCTATTTGTTACTTTTTCTTAATTATATGCCCCATAGGACATTAGATTAAAATTAGTCTGAAACTATAAATCATATTAACGTATAATTGGCTCTTCTTTTAAATATTAAAGCCTTGAAAAATCTGAAGAACAGTAAAATGAACATCACTGTGCGCCTCTCTTAGATTCAATAACTCCGTTCTCTGCTTGACTCCAGTCCCCCAGGATATCCATTTATCTCAAACAGAGGAAGGAAAGCTTGTATCCCCAGGAGAGAATAGAATCATAAAACTGTATTTATCTAGACCTTTTTTCAACAATGAAAGACACATTTCAAACTAGCTATGTATTTTGGGCAATTCGTGTGGACTGGTGTTATGTGAATAGCACTGAAATCTGAGTTGGAGCTTTATATTCTAGACCAGGTTTTGTTCCTTACACTCCGTAAGACCAATAATTGAGTCATTGATCACAGACTTCCACTTTTCCTTATTTCTAACGTGGAGATAATGATAGGTTAAAATAGTGATAGGAAAAATGTGCTAGCACAGGGAAAAATACATTTAGGTAAACATCTTTTGAACATTATATATACTGACTAGATGAGAGAAAGGGAGAGGGAAGGCTGAGGAACTATAGAGATAAATAATATATAAAGCTAATGTTTAGGAGATAGTAAGACGACAGGAGAAATGACCATATATTTTAAAATGCAAAGAAATGAATAAAAAGAAAACATGGTGAAATTCAGAGTGATCCAAACATGGGAATAGGCCTAGATACGTGATTAATGATAAAAAGCAGGTAGGCAAATCACCGGTTCCTAAATGCCATTCTGTATTCATGATATGTTAGAATGCAAGGTATTACATGATTTTCAGCAATGATTTGTTATATTGATAATGCATGCTATGGAAGAGGCTGGGTAGTAACACATGATTTTTAAAATATTAATTGGCCTGGAGTAGGTTCAGTTTATTAATAATGGATAGTTAACACATGTGCAATCCCTCCCTTCCAGAAGGCAACAGCTGGAGATAACAATGACAATACTAAAGGTGTTAAAAAGAAAACAGAGAGATGGTCAGACCTAAAAAATGGGCAGATAGCATATTGATGGAGTCATGCATGGTGAGCCGGCAATAAGTGATGGAGGCAGAAAGTCCTGATTAGCTAATAAATATTGCTCCTTCCTTTCTATTGCCACTGTCACTGGTCCAATTGGCAAAGAATACCCATTAGCTGAGTGTCTCTGTTATCCAGTCCACTCCTATCCTGTAACATTTGACTAATTATGGGATATCAAATACCCAAATCAGTTTTGTGGTTAATTGGTGGGATAATAAGCCCACAGAAGGCATTTTAATTAATTCCCCTTGTTGCAGTGACAAGAGAGCCGGGACTGAACTTGAGTATTTGTGTTGGAGATGTTCAAAACCTTAACACTAGCACATAGATACCTCAGAAGAAGAACTACCACCTGCACTCCATTTGAGGTTATAATTTTCTCAGGACAATCAACAATTAAATAGCTGTCAAAATGTGGATTTTATGGGAGCAAGATTGAATTCAATTTTTCCACAAACTGACTCTCTTCGTAGGTGCACTGTTGCAATCAACGGCTTCATCAATTTCCCAATCACCTAGGCTTAAAGAACTGCACATCATCTTTTATTCCTTCTTTCTCAAGTCAGCAATACAAAGCAGAAATGCTAACAATTGTTATTGAGAACTGATTGTCGTGCATCGTACTACATAATTTACTTAATTACCTAATTTTATCCTGGCAAAAATCCTATGAGCAAAGTCTTATTAGCCAACTATCCAGAGGAGGAAAGCAACATTGATGAAGATTAAGTGACTTGCCCAAGGTTTCCCTGTTATGTTAATCAAAATCAACAGAAACTAATTCCCATTTTATACTCACACACACACACACCTATCTGTTATCTATATCTATGTCTATATATATATACACACACAAAGGGCAGAAAAACATGTTGAAGTATAATATCCTATGCAACAGGCAAAATCCAGAAAGTAGAAAATTTTGGAGGTCTTCAATATATATTTAGATTGGAAATAAATCAGGTAGCTCAAAGAATTGACATAAAATCTGAGAAACCAGACTTGGCAAGGACAAGCAAGGAGATAGGGCATTGAGCATTCTCACTAACTAGGAAATTCTCAATACTGTGGCCACCAGATTCTTGTTTACTTCTTTTAAAAATCTTTTAAAAACCATTTCATTGTATATTAAAACACAGACACGAAACAAATAGATAGCATAATGAGATATGATAAAGCAAACACCTTTGCATGTACCTGGCGACCACCCCCAGACACCCAGCCAATGTCTCTCTGTTCCTCTGATTCTCAATCCACTCCCCTCTCTTATACCTCAATTTTATCTTAATGCCTTCCTTGAATTTCTTTATAATTTTTGCATTCAAATGTGCATCTCCAGACATTACCATTCATTTTTTCCCATTTTAAAATATATATGTCTGTTACATTTTTTTAATTTACGGTTCCCCTCTTCACCCCTTTCTTGTCATTAAAATTTATGTGTTGAGCAGGCAGACGCTTTTGACCTGTCACATTTCCTAAAGTCTGGATTTTGTTGATAACATACTTAACAGTATAGTTCAGCAGGTTGTTGTCGTTGTACTTATTTAATTTAATCCTTTATATGTCACATCTATGTTCTATCTTTTTACTTCTGCAATGAAAATCCTGCTTCGTAAGGACACAAGGGATGATGACATTAAACTATCAAACAATTGTCATTTACTTGCCCAAATTACATACACACAGTCCACAGTAACAATACTACCATTACTATTATAAATACTGAGAATAGTTTATGCCTTTACACTTAAAAGCCAATTTAGCTGGATATAAAATATTTGGTTCATATTTTCTATCCTTAATCTCTCTTGATATACAAAATACGTTACTCCATTTTCTTCAGGCACATAACATTTCTGTATTGTTTTGCTTCCCTTATAAGTTACCTTTTTGCTTGAATATCTTGGAGGTTTGATATTTCTTTCTTTTTCTTTAAAGTTCAATGATTTTGCTATATTATTATATATTTTGATGTTGAGGATTCTAGGTTATATAGTGTCCAGTTCAATATGTAGCTCAACTCTTTTTAATGTAATAGATTTTTCTTTAATTATAATTTACTATTTTCTTTGTTATCTTATTTTAATTTTTTTCAGAGATTCCTATCATCTATAAGTTCAATATTTTCTGCTTAACTCTTTTATTTGTTCCTTTCTGGAAACTTTTTATCTCTATTTCTTGTTGATTTTTCAGTTTTCTTTCCTTTGCAACTTCTATATCTTCTATGGCACAATCATTTTGTTTATCCCTCTTATGTTCTTTATAATTTAACCTTTGTATTAATTTTCTTCTGCTGTATAACAAGTTGTCACAAAACATAATGACTTAAACCAACAATAAACATTATCTCTAACCACTACTCTGAGTGAAGAATTTCAGGCATGGCTTTGCTGAGCAGTTGTGATTTAGAGGTTCTTAGGAGGTTGCAGTCATCTAGAGAATTGACTGAGGACTGAAAGATTCACTTCCAAGGTATCTAACACATATGGCTGGAAAGCTGGTGCTGGCTACTGGTAGAAGGTCTCAGTTCCTCTCCATGTTGGCCTTTCCACCAGGCTGAATGAGTGAGCTCAACACATGGAAGATAGCTTTTCCCAAAACAAGAGATAATAAAGGGAAAATGGAAGATACAGTACTTTTTATGGCCCAGACTTGTAAGTCTAGGCTGCAACAGTCCATCTCTTCCACAGTACTCTTGATTAGTTCTGTATCGGTGTGTAGAATAGTACTATAGAAAGACACCAACATTAGGACACAAAGGTCAGTGGGGTCCATCTTGGAGGCTGGCCATTACATCCTAAGGTCTGAAATAATTTAAAAAATGATATATACGTGTATGTTATCTATATTCATATACATATACACACACATACTTCATGCATTCTGTCACCTGCTCTATGAGTTTTTCTAATTCCGAATTGTTGTTTATACCTTATATCTATTTCTTAATGTCTGCTAGTTCTTTTCAATATATAAAGTTACTGTTTGATCTGTGTTTTGAGCAAGTCTTTCTGGTGTGCTTTTGTTACTGTAAACATGTTATTCTATTCATTATTATTTCTCTCTTGTGACAATTTTTATAATATTTATCTTTGGTATGTTTGTATTGCTTATTTTATATATAATCACTTTTCTTGAATTTTTAGGAGGTGTGGCTTAGAGTAGCTACTATAACTTCATAAAGACTTCTCTTCTAAAGTGTTCAAAAATACTTGTGTCTTGCTTTCTAAGATATTTTGGTTCTGTTCCTTTCCCCAAATTTTATTTGGACCTCTTTTTTGTTACATTTCTGCTCAAATTTGAATCCACTCCTAGCAGTTTCTCCTAAATGTAATTCTTACCTGGAAGGGAGTCCTAATAGGTAGTTTAAATTGTTCAGAGAGTGTAGACTATTCTAGTTTCTTCAGTTTTTACTGCAGAAAGTTTGTATTAATCCAGTATTAAATTGGATAAAACCCTTCCAGTTTTAGCTGCTGTTATTAAATTAATCCTCTGTGCATTCTAGGGAATATCTCTTGCCTATTTTTGAGATTCCACTCTTCTCAGTTCTGTTAGATGTCCTGTTGGGGCCCTGTGCTTTCTCATGTACAGAGGTAGTTGCCATCCACATGAAATGGCTATTGGTAATTTGTCTCCACCACTCGTACTTTGGAGTTCAGGGGATGCCTTGACATCTAATTTTTTGGTGTAGGTTGTCTGTAGGTTTTTAATTTTTGCTAATTGAGTTGTCCCTCTTGGTTTTTATTTTGAGATTCAAAGAGATTCAAAGCTATGCTGCCACCGCCTACCATATCCAAAATCTCTTCAGCGACTGCAACCTCAATCTGAACGCTGCTCCCATTAATATTTTCTCAAATGCCCCTGCATATTTCTTTCAGTTCCTCAGAGTCTGTAATCCTGTGCTTGAACATCTGATTGCCTGGCCTAAGGGATACGCTGCTGTCAATGGGCAATGAGATGAAATATAGGGTACTAAGTGTTTATTCTGCCCCAAGTACCATCAGACACACGTGTACACACACAAACACACACACAAGCTGTGTACATTTTCTTATATTAAAAAAATAGATGGCCGGGCGCGGTGGCTCATGCCTGTAATCCTAGTACTCTGGGAGGCCCAGGCGGGAGGATTGCTTGAGCTCAGGAGTTCGAGACCAGCCTGAACAAGAGTGAGACCCCGTCTCTACTAAAAAAAAATAGAAAGAAATTATCTGGACAACTAAAAATATATAGAAAAAATTAGCCAGGCATGGTGGCACATGCCTGTAGTCCCAGCTACTCAGGAGGCTGAGGCAGGAGGATCGCTTGAGCCCAGGAGCTTGAAGTTGCTGTGAGCTAGGCTGATGCCATGGCACTCACTCTAGCCAGGGCAACAGAGTGAGACTCTGTCTCAAAAAAAAAGAAAAAAAATAGATGATTCTGATTCCCATGAACTAGTGTACCCAGAAAAGGTCTAAGATTTTTGAACTTCCATTCTTCTACGTCTTAATAATCCTGAATCACTATTTCAAAAGCTATAGGCGAAAACCTAAAATGAAGACCACTAATGCATACCACACGCAGCAGAAGGTGAAAGAAAGATTAGAGTCTGCACTTATCTTCGCATTTTCAGCACCTAGCAGATTCTATGCATGGCAAGTTTTCTAACAATTAGAATAAATTAATTTATCCCTCCATAGCAGCATATTTTACACACATGTACAGACAGAAACACACATATACCCATTCAGCTTTATACTTTAAAAGGATATTTACATTGTCTTTTTTTAGGTAAACATTTATTGAAGAGCAGAAATATATGGATCATTTTCATTTTATGGCTTAAAAGGAAGGAAATAACTAAACAATAAAAACAGCAATTCAAAATAATAACAGCTAACATGTATAAACACCTGATTTTTTATCATACTATATTCTTCGCCTGTTTTTATTTAAAATAATTACAACAACCCCCCAAAATGTAGACTCCACTTCACTTTACAGATAAAAATATCTGAAGTTCAGAGTGATGATGTAAGTCAAGGGTCAGCCTGTTTTGAGAAATACAATTGTACTTATTGTCTATGGCTGCTTTCACTTTACAATGGCAGGATTTACTGCTTGTAACAAAGGCCATATGGTCCACAAAGCCTAAAATATTTATTATATGACTCTTTATAGAAAAACATTGCTATGCCCTGAAGTTACTTCAAAGTTTACTCAGTAGGAAATTATAAAGACTAAGTTTAATGCAATTCTGTCTGTCTCTGAATCCCTTTTAGATAGGCTTTTGGAACATCAGACTCAGCTTCCCAGTCCCCTGTTTGACTAGGTGCTAGCTGTGGAGCCAGGGGAAACTCCTTAAGCCTCTCTTGCACTTAGTGTCCTCATCTGTAAAATGGGTATAATAGTAGTATCTACCTGATGGTGTTATTATGAAAATCAAATGTGCTGATTTACATAACACCTTTGTCACAGGTTCCGTTACCTTGTAATTGGTTAAGATGGGTGCGTGCTACTATTGCCACCATTACTCCTATTTTCATGATAACTATTACTTTTCCTATTGCTATTATTAGTTTAATACAAGGCACTCCTATGACCTCATAGTTATTTTATTGCAAAATTTATTTTATAAAACCTATTTCTTATTTACTATTTTGTGCTTTGTCTACTTTTTTCCCACTATTTCAGAAATGGGTGTGTTATTACTATATTTTTCTTATTCATATTGAAGTAATGATGCTCTTGATGTAGGTCAAAGCCAAGACCTACATCAAGGTCTTGGCAGAAAATGTGGTTTTTGTGTATGTGTGGTTATGCTGGCAGGATGTCTAGCATACAATAAGGGATACATGATTACTGAATTAATGTTGAAGCATTTAAAAAAAAATGTCACATATGGCAGATAAGGACCGATACAAAAGACCACTTCATTTTCTAGGGCAATAAAAGGCAATAGATGTTTTGTCTTCGAGATAGAATCAATAAAAACTCCTTAAATCTGATATTTCAGGTCTTAGTAGCTAATCCTTTAATCTCTGCCTATTTACATATTGTACTTGTTGTCTGTTAGTAAGCACCCTGCTTCTTTTTGACATATACTTGGCACTTCCTTCCATTAAAATAACTACGAGGATTTTCCCTCTAAATTATTTCCCGCCCTATTGTAATTTGGGAAAACTTGAATCTTTCCATAATGAAGTATTCAACTGTAAGTAAGACGGTCTGCCTGTACTGTGCAAAGCAAACTCACTTGTAAGAATCCTGCAGGGGAGAAAAAAAAAAAAAGGAGAGGCACGGAATCTCACGTGCTTTCGAAATTAATAGCCAGCACATTTTGAATCACAGCACAAGAGAGACAAAACAGAAGATCTATATTAATAGACTTGAATCTATACCTAGAGGGACATAGTGAGAGCAAGGAGAGAATGAATTTAACCTTTGTTTGCTCCAAAAGGATCTTGATGAAGGTGAAGTAAGCTGTGCAACAAAATAACAAAGGTGCTGCACGTGAATATCCTTCTTTCTCAGGGTAGAGAGGCATATTTTATTAAATTTGGAAAACAAGGGAAAGCAAAGCACATATTAGACAGACAATGAGCTCTGATTGAAAAATGTAAATATTATTAATAATTCATCTAGACACTCAACTAATTAGGAAACTAGAGAGAAACACAGTGGATTTTTGAAAAAGCTAGTAAATCGGTGGTAAAGATAACAGTGTTAAGATTCAGTGAAAGTGGAATTTCCTACCTCTGAAAACTAGCACACCCTTGATCCACTTATTAATTAATTTGAACATGCATTGTGTATTAGAGGCTGAGGATATGAATATGAGAGAGAAATGGTGCTGATTTCAATCTTTTTAAATTTATTTAAACTTTTTGTGACCTAAAATATGATTCCTCTTTCTGAATGTTCTGTGTGTGCTTTAAAAAGTTTATTCTGCTATCCTCGAGTGGAGTGTTCTAAAATGTCAAATAGGTCAGATTGGCTGTGAGAGTTGTTCAGGAATTTTACATTCTTATTGATTTTCCCTCAAATTTCTCTAAAGCTGTTATTAGTTTTTCTATAAGGTCCTTTAATTTTTGAGAGAGGAGTGTTGAAATACCCAACTAAAATTGTAGCTTTTTCTATTTTTTCCTTTCAGATTTTAAAAATGTATTATGTGTTTTTTGTACCTCTGCCATTGAATGTGTACATATTTGGAGTTTTTATATCATCTTGATGAATTGATCCCTTTATTTTTATGAAATGTTCCTCTTTATCCCTGGTTATGTTCCTCGTTCTGAAGTCTAGTTTGTCTACTGTTAGACACTCAAGCTTTCTTTTAATTAGTGTTTACATGGTAGACATTTTTCTATCCTTTACTTTCTACACACACACAGACACAGATATGTATGTGTATAAAGTGTTTGTTCTTAAATATATATACACATGTATGTATTTATATATATGTAATAACATATGTATACACACACACACACGTATATATTTAAAATACAGTTCCATTCATTGAGGTCTTTTTTTAAAAAGAAATCCAATCTGACAAACCCTGGCTTTAAATTGGAGTGCTTAGACTGTTTACATTTAAAGTAATTATTGACACAGCTGGATTTGAATTTACCACCATATAGTTCCCTTTCTATTTTTCCCACCTGCACTTTTTTCTTTTTTGTTCCTTTCCTCCTTTTGATTTTCCATTTTATCCACAATTGACTTACCATTCATAACTCTTTGAGTGTTTTGTTTTGTTTTCTTTTGTCTTGTTAGTTGTTCTAGAGCTTACAATTACTATTACACCACTCCATTTATAATGCAAGATCCTTCAAACAGGTTATCTTCATCCCCCACTCTCTGAGTTCTTGTGCTACTATTGTCATACATTCCAATGATAATTTTACCTTTTCAATAGGTGTTAATATTTTCCTATAAGGCTACAATTTATTTTTTGTTGGTTTATAATTTTTTATTTTATCATGAGAATGTGATAAAAAATTTTTTATCTTTTAATTTTTTTATCTTTTAGTCTAGAGAGGCTCTTTCTAGATATACTAAGGGAGTCAAAATTAACATAATACCATAAAATAGTGACCACAGTCTTATCTGAGTTGAAAAATACATAATTGGTGCAGATAGCTAATGTTGACTTTCCAATATATTAAAATTGATTAACGCTAAAAAATTCCTCCTTGATAGCATGCAAAAGAATATGAATTAAATTGTTTTTTTCTTTTGATTCTGCCACAGTGACATTATATTACCATTTCTTGAGTCCAGTATTTTTCTTTCAATTTGTACAAGGTGTGTTTTATACAATGTGATGTTATGAGTTGCAAGGTAATGTCAGGGAGATAAATCATTTTACCCCCCTCCCTGCTGTCCTTTTCCTGAATGATTGGGATTCATTGAAAAACCCTAATTTTCTTCTTGGATGGTGTTTAGAATTTGAATATATTTGGCTTCGTAGCTTTTATCTAGGATATGTGTTCCATGAACCAATTCACTTAAAATAAAGAGCAGAGTACAACTGGAAATGAAAACCAATAATAGCAGCACTCTTAGAAAGTTCAGATGTCAAAACAGTGAGAAGACATGAAAAAACGTAAGGAATGTGTCCTGAAAGTTTCCCTTAAGTTCTGTTTGCTTTAAAAATTGTGAAGTTATTCCCTGCATCACAGAGGCGTGGGTTGGGATGCTCCAGTCTCTTCCTAGTCCTAGAGGTAGCAAGATTCTGTGTTTTCAAAGCAGATTGACACCTTCTATTTTTGCCCTGGAGCCATAGGTTTAGATCTCAGGAGGTACCTGAATAAATAAAATTTGTAGCAGCCAATCCTCTGGATAATTAGAGGAAAGCCCTGCTCAGAACCAGGTCTTAAAAAATGCATTACTTGATCTATTTCTGCAGGATGCACTTTCTTTCCATGAAAGTTTATGTGTTTAACTTGTGAGTTGGCTTCTGGCTCTCAATGATAATCCCTGGTTCTTCTGCAAAATGCTGTTTGCAGCCCTTATTTCTTTTCATATTAAACCAATGAGATATCAAATGTATTTTGTTTTTGTTTTTTTTGTAAGCATCACAATCCTGGTCTCCAAAATTCAAGTTACTTAGTATGAATGCCAAGTTTGCTCATTTGCTCATTCATTGAATATTCACTCGACAGTATTTTTTCAACTCCAATTTTATGCTGGGAAATCTTCTAGGTGCTGAAAATCCCTGCCTCAAATGTGTTCTCAGATGAATGAAAGAGAAACATACATACTTGGACAAACATAATAATGATACACACAGAGAACTGATAGTAGACACCTACATTAGGGGTCAGGGTGGTAGAAATGAAGAGGACATCTTGCTTAAAGTGAGATGTAAACTTCTAATTGATTTCAAAGATCAACATTTTCAGTCACATCATTTAGCAAAACAGAAGGAGCTCAGCATTTTCTAACCAAACGAAAAGAATTTCTGCCAAATTTCTGGCTCTGTCTTTCCTCTTTTCCATGTTTTCATAAAATGATGGAAATAGAAGAGAAAATCGAGGGTCATGCCTAGAAATTTTAGTAGAAGCATGAACTACTTTTGTAGATTTAGTGAAAGCTCATTAATTCTTATTCAACTCAAAATGAAATTAAGATAATTTTTATAAAAGTCCTAGCTGCATTACACATTATGGAAAGAAAAACAAAATTGCTAAGAAAATGGGTGTAGAAGATTCTCTGGTATGCAAGAATTGCTTTGAAATACATTTAGAGTATCTCTTTGCATATTATGCTTTTGAGTAGAATAAAATAATAAATGTATGGTTCTGGGAAGATTTTTTTGATCATGTTAAATATGGAAAATGATAGAAGAAGAGAGAAAGTGGCAACAGATCTCAGTTAAGTTGTAATGGGTGGGCGTGAGTCAACAAGGACTGAACAAAGATGATGACAGAACAGGGAGAAAAAAGCATACCTACAAGCTCTTTTTTTTTTTTTTTACAAAGAAGGAAAAGGTAGCCTAGAAATTCTGTGGTTAAGTAGCTGCTAAAATGTCTCCTCAGATTCCCAGCCTCCTGGTATTCACTCTTGTAAATTCCTCTCTTCTTGAACATAGGCTGGAGCTAGTGACTTGTTTCTAAAGAATAGAATAGAATAGACTTGCTCTAAAAAGTAGCAAAAGTAATGGGATGTCACATGAAGAGTAGGTTACAAAAGACTGCGACTTTTGTTTGAACCTCTCTGTCTCTTCTCATTTGTTCACTCTGATGAAGGAAGCTGCTACACTATGAGTTGCTCTAAAAACCGAGCCCCCCCCACCCCGCCCCCAGACTACCATCCAGGGAAGAGATGAATCCTGCCGACAACATGTGTGAGCTTGGAAACAAACCCATCCCTGGTCAAGCCTTGAGATGACTGCAGTCCTAGTTGACACCTTCATTCAGGCCTGTGAAAGACCCTGAGCCAGGGGTCAGAGTTAAGCTATCAGTGGATTCCTGATCAGCAGAAACTGGGAGATAGTACATCTTGCTGTTTTAAACTACTTAAGTTTGGGCGTAATGTGTTATGTAGTCATTGGTAACAAATACCATCTAATTCACTTCTCCCTCAGTTCCTCCAACACCAGAGGTGAGCTTGAGCTGATCATGCCAGTTGATTGGGAGAAGGCAAGAGAGTGCAACAACAATGAATATCACAAAGATTACCTTATTTTTCTTTACTTTTCTATGATATAGCAGATATTTATGTCATCTGATAATTATATAATATAATCATCTGGACTATTATTTCTACTTCTAGGAACTAATCACAGAAGACTAATCCAAGAGAAAATTAAAATCATAAGCACAATGTTGCTCATACTACAGTTACCTGTAGTTGTAGAAAATGGGAAAATATTGATTATTCATCAGTAGAAGAATTCTTAAGTATGTACGGTGCAGCTGACCAAAAGAACATTACCCAAACTTGATTATGAAGGCTACATAAAAATAAATTAAATAATTAATATAGTATTAAGTGAGAAGAGCAGAACAGAAAAATGATACCTCTGCTTAGAGGACAAATATTGCACAGAAAATGTTAAAATGGTTAATTTTTAGTACAGAGGAGGCATAGAGAAATAATAGGGAAAGCAGGAAAAACTTTGAAAGACTTGTATTTGAGTATTGCATCAAAAATTAACTAGGTGTGTGATTGTGAGCAAGTATTTAATTCCTTTTCTTCACAAATAATCTAAGGATACAATCATCTTATAGATTGTTGTTAGCATAAAATAAAGAGTGTTTATAAAGTACCTTATACAATGTCTGGTGCAATATTAATGTTAGTTGTCTTTTGTATCTACTATAGTTATTGTCTATAGAGATTTAAACATATATGAATTGAGGAATATTATATTTCTTACTTTATGCCTAGTACTTCTTCGAAGAAATTATTTTATCATTTCATTGCTACCATATTGATTGATTATGCCCCAGGCTCTGTTGTGTTGTACTATTTAGATTGAGACCACCATGTAACTATGTAGGATGCCACCAACACACTGTATCATTTAAAGTATGCTAGTCCCTGCACATCTTTATACTATAGAGTTTCAAAATCATATTTCTTCCAAGTTTTGTAAAAGATTACCATATTGTTTAGAAATAAAATTCCATCACTCGACTTATATAAGTGATCAATTTTCTAATTTTAGGTTTGTTTTTTTAGGAAAAAGAAAGTTTCAGATTTTCTTTGGTGTGTTGAACTTTCTTTATAAAGAAAATACAGTGTGGAAATGTTATTCCTTGTTTTGTTCCCCTCTCCCTACCCAGAAAGTCTCTTGCCTTTGTGTGATACTCCTCTGCTACTTTCAACAACTCTTGTCTGTGACCAGCTCCTTTGACATTCACTTAAAGAATCTATTTCTTCATAAACTCTCTGGATAATCAATATATTAGACTGACATAGCAAGAACAGGTTGCTTGCCTTATTATTAAATCCCTATATATTTGCCTATTTGAAATGTGAAATTTAATATGACCAAGTGCATTAGCATTTTCCTGGGTTATACCCCTCTTGTAATTCAGCAGATCTATATGTAAAGTAGCATAATTTTAACATGACCCACCTAGATAAATTTATACACCATATTTGTTACACTACACATTTTATAAAAGTATATTATCTGTGGAGATTCTGGAAATATTAACTATCAGATCTTGCTTAAAGTTTCAGTACTCACCTCATATGTTATTTTTTTGCTTGCTTCTTGGATATGACAAAACGATTTCCTTTTCTAAAATTCTTTCTTATCGGAGACCTAAAAGTAATGTCCTGAATAAGTATGGTAGAATAAAGAAATCAATGATATCAATGGCTAAAAGTGGCATAATTGGCTTGCACTCTTAGATAAGCCACTCTTTAACAGACACCTCCATATTCCTGTGCAGAGGAGAGCATCACAGAGGTGGCCAGTGGGCCAGTGAGAGGAAGAGCTTACGGGGAGAGAAATGTTTTTGCTCTTCTCATGTTATATCTTGGAGGAAAGTGACTAATCTCAACATATTAGACTGGATGGGCACCGGGCTGATTGGACATCTTTGTTTAGTTGATGAAAGAATGGAGAGCTAATGTGCTGAAGTACCTTCCTGGGCTCCATGGCCATCGAATGGTACAGATGAGGGTGACAGCACAGTCAGTAACTTCTTTCAGACTCATTTTAGGGTACATCGTAACAGAATATTATGGCATTTGCTTCAGAGATTAAATAAACAGTATATTAAATATCCTTTGGAGAGCTTTGAAGCTTTGGAAAAGATAAATATATCTCTTTGCTTTTCTTTCAGTCTGATACACAATAATATTTAATTATTTGAATGCCATTTTGTGATGTACAAAGTGCTTTCCCAGGCATTCTATTATTTAATAATAATCCAGTGAGCTAGACTTTGTTATCCCTGTTTCACAGCAAAGAACTTTGGTTCGGAATAGTTAGGAGATCTGCCAATAGCCACGCACATTGTGTAGGAAGGAGATTGGGAAAGATAGAGAGAGAGAGTAAGAAAGCTGTAAGTAACTGCCAGCACTGAACACAATCAGTGCATCGCCCCTGAAATGACACGTTTAATGCTCTGCAAGCCACATGCAGTAGAGACAGTTTCTGTTCGCCAAATACTTATGGTCTTCTCCACAGTTCCCAGGCCTCGTTTACTTAGATGGAGCTGCTTTACCAATACTGACCAGCTCTAGCTAATTTTCTATGAACAGAAGTGGCATGGGCTGAATCATTCTACACCGGTGCACGACACTCCATTCCTCTTGTTCCCTGCCGCGGTGACCTCAGAGGCCCCGTTCCAGACGGCATAGCCACAAAAAGGTGTGGCCTCTGCCTGTCTAGATTCCTGAATACAGTGCGGATCAGAGACCCTTGCTCACATCTGATACATTTATATCATGAGTAAGAAATAAATATTTTGATGTTAAGCCACAAAATTTCAGGATTAATTTTTACTGTAGTAGGAACTAACCCATCCTGATAAATACAGCAAAACTTTTTTAAAAAATAGCATTTTAAAGGAGCACAAAAATTAGATCCTTTCTTTTATCTGAAGATGTATACTACTACTTTTCTGTATTAGGTTTTCTTAAAGACAACGTATTCAACAAATCTCTTCGAGTCTGGACACACACGCTAACACAAACTCAGAAGCTGGGCACCACTCCAGCACTGCTAAGCGATGGCGAGAAGACTGTTAAGAGGGAAGGGTGGGCCTGTTCCATGGGTATGTGGCCAGTGTGGTTGCACAGGGCCCTGCCTCTGAAGATCCTGTGCTTGCAGTTTAATGCTCTGTGGTTACGGTCTTACAAACTTTAATAATTTTATCTTCAAATTTTGGTTGGTAAGCACAGTCTGAGGGAACAATGGAGCACAACGAGCCTCGTGGAGGCTCACGTGCTTCTGCCTCCAGCTCCCTCTCCAGGGTGCATTCTCAGCTGCCTGCTCCTCTCATCCTGCGTCCCACCTCCCTCCCTTTTCCCAGCCCATCTTCTTGCCACTTTCTGCACCAGGCAGGAAACTGAAGATTAGGCACAGGTACCTTGTGGCATCCAGAAGCAAGAACAGGGCATAGTGGTGACTGTCCCTGCCCTGGGCTGACAGCTCAGCAGTAAGTAGATGGACACAAGGGTGTCTGGTGCTCAGGTTGCCATACTCTTGGTAATAGCCCATAGATGCAGGCTGGGGAAGTGGGTCTGTGGGGATGCCTGACTGCACTTCCCCAGATGCTGCCCTGGCCAGGGCAACGGTAAGTAGTCCAGGCAGCTGCTGTTGGGCAGAGCAAGTGTGCACATGGCCTATGTCACTAGGCAGAGACTGAGGTAACTGCGAGGGTCTGGCTCACCCAAAGGCTGCTCCCCTGGCCTGCTCCATGCCTTGGAGTGTTCTCTATCCCTCCTTCCTACCTTCCTTAGTCCGGCTTGTGTTTTTCTCTTCTGACAGCTCCAGGCACTCTCTGGGATAAGCCATATGATAAGAATTGTGTAACTTCAGTGATTTGGTATACATGCTAAATGTTCTGATAGCTACATTTAAAGGTGGCCTTGTATAATATAAAGATGGATGATAAGATCTATGTAATAATTATTTTTTAACTTAGAATTAAATAGCAAATATAAAACACCATGACAAAACGTGGGAAAGAAATCACAAAGGAACAGAAAAGATTTTGTATTTTAACACTTCTGATGGCATAGTTTCTTGATTTTTGAATGAGGGGCACAGTATTTTGATTTTGCATTGGTCCTGCAAATTATAGCATGTCTTGAGGAAAAAAACCAGCATTGAAAAACAAACTGCAGGATGTGAGTAAATGACACAACAGTGAGATTTCTTCCAATATGAATCTCCTGCGGTAAACTCCTAGTGCCTTAAGATGTTATTTAGTTGTCCAGATCTCTTTAAAAGGCACAACAACCTGCAGCTGGCCTCACCGAGCTGCCTCTGAAGTCTTTCTGACTTTGAATTGGGTCCAGCTATACACAAAGGGCTTACATTCCTTCCTTAACTGTAACGCTAAAATAAAACATATGAAGTCTAAAAAAGAATTGCTGAATGGGTTTATCAGATCCCCACAGCAGTGGGAAGTCACAAAGAAAGACAAAACAGTCTTTTGCTTCGTACTTGCTTTTGAAATCACATCCCTACAGTTCCTCTGTGCTTCTTTTGCAAAGGGCAGACTTTATTTCTGCCAAAATCTTTGCAACAGAGCCAACAGAATTTATCTCAAGCTTGGCAGCCAATATACATTATCCACAGGTTTCTGGCTAAACTATTAAAATTAATCAGGTGGCAAGCTTTCATTTTAGCAGCTCTAATAAACAAGAGAACCCGATTCCCAGGGGGTGGAAATGTCAGTAAATATAGCAGCTTTAAAAGGAAGAAATTCTTCAAAATGTCTGAAGATGTACTCAAGCTTCAGTCAAATGGACCTAAACTACAGTTACAGTATAGGCAATACCATTCATTTTTATTGATGCATTTTTCAATGCAAGAGGAATCAGATTCAATCTACACACAGGATTTCAAACAAAACTTTCTTCAGATTGCATGATACAGTGTTCCATCCGTGGGGTGGTAGTGTAAACGAGTCTCTATGGAGACTGTTTTCCTTGCGTAAACTAAAATAATTCTGAAACACGGGTTTCAAGTAATAAGCCTGACTCTGGGTTTTTAGGAGACACATGTGGCAGAAATAGAATTGGTCACTAAATATTTCATATGCTCCCTCCGTTTTCTAGCACTCGTGTAGTTAGGTAGATCCATACAACTTGTTCTACGCTAAAGTGACATGCATTATTAAATACTTTTAGGCTAAAGCATACAAGAGCAGTGCAAGTTCTCAGGCTTCTCTTCCCCTATACCAGTGACAAGCTGAATTGCAGATGGTGCAGCTCTACTCAGTTTAGATCCCTGAGGGACCACGTGGAACATGTCCCCTGCCAAACTGTGTTGGGCCTGCAGTAAGTATAGGAAACAAACACTTGTTCCATTAAGGCACTGGCATTTAGAGGTTCATTTGTCTTGTAGTATATCTAGCCTGTCCCGATTAACAATGAGATTGGTAGCAATGCTGTGATGTGGTTACAGAAAAACTAAAAATGGTAGAGGTCAAAGACACTAAGAAAAAGGGCTGGACCAATAACAATCCTTGTCGTGCAATGGCGAAATATTTGGTAAAACTATCTTTCACAGTTACTTAAAAGGGAAATAGCATACCTGATGAAACACAGCTCTGGAGGAAAGAAACAGAAAGCAAAATGATACTGGTGTGTATTTGCAGTCATTTTCTTCATTCAGGATGTATGACAACAAAAAAGAGATAAACCCATGAAAGACTTGGCTGGTTGCAAGTAAAAATGGAAGGGAATAGAAAAATTCCAAAAATGCATGACCTTGAAATGTTGAAAAAATAAATTTGAATAACAATATATCAGCCTTCAGGGAAGATGAGATTAAGGGCATGGCCTTCAAAACAGTTGATAGAAATCCTCCAATGGATTAATGAATGTACTGCATGACAAAAATCAGATTAAGGGTATGGTGCCCAGGAAAGCATATCAATTAATTATTTAATAAAAATACCTCAGAGCAAAGGTCATATTAAAAAATTCTTTCTATTATCAATTCAGGGAGATACAATGTGCCCACCATTAATTGGAGACGGAAGTTTTGGTGTCAAGAAGGTGAATAAATATAACAAATATAAGCCTCCACTTTCTAAAAGAACTGCATGTTATGGAAGGGGTGGAAATAGTAGCTACTTCCACTCGGAAATGAGTGGAAACAAATAAATAGAAAGTCTGCTAAATTTTTGAGAGAGTGACACAGAAACCAGGAGCCTGGGCTAGCACATCTTGGACCACAACCTTCTACAGGCAGGGATTGGCTCCCCTGACAATCGCTTTGTATGTGGCAAGAAATAATGAGCCTACCAGACCAGGGAGCCAGGGGACACAGACTGATAACGGAAGCTGCTGTGACATGTCAAGGAGTTCTTTATTTTTCTTCTTTTCTCTGTGAGACCAGCTTATCTGAGTCCTTGAAATCTGTTTTGTTTTTCTTTTCTTTTCTTTTTTTTTTTTTGAGACAGAGTCTCACTCTTTTGCCTGGGGCGAGTGCCGTGGCGTCAGCCCAGCTCACAACCTCAAACTCCTGGGCTCAAGCAATCCTACTGTCTCAGCCTCCCGAGTAGCTGGGACTACAGGCATGCACCATCATGCCCGGCTAATTTTTTCTATGTATATTTTTAGCTGTCCAATTAATTTCTTTCTATTTTTGGTAGAGACGGGGTCTCGCTCTTGCTCAGGCTGGTCTCGAACTTCTGAGCTCAAACAATCCGCCTGCCTCGGCCTCCCAGAGTGCTAGGATTACAGGCGTGAGCCACCGCGCCCGGCCTTGTTTTTCTTTTTTTGGCAGGAACTGAGGCAGAGAGCTGGAGCAGAGAGTTTGCACACCTACTGTCCACTTAGGGCTGAGGAGGAAGTCTTAGAGACAAAAAGTTAGGCCACAGGTGTTTAAATTAAACAAAGTGTAGTTGTGCTGTGAGTTTATTTCTCTTGCTTTTTGTTCGATGGTTTATTTTCCTTTGTTAGATAGGTTATTAATAGTAAGACAACCTTTCGGGAAGAGAAACTATTTTTTATTGTTCATTAAGTAGAAGTGGATCAACATAAAGATCTTGATTCTCATCTACCTCATATTGAGTAGGCTGAGGAGGAGGAGAGGAGGGGTTGGTTTTGCTGTCTCGGGGGTGGCAGAGGCAGAAGAGGTGGAAGAGGTCAAAGGGGAGGCAGGAGAGCCTAGTTACACTAGGTATGAATTTTACCGAAAAAATCCATGCATGCAGTTCAAATCCATGTTGTTCAAGGCTCAGCGATAACAGCATGGGGACTGAAAGTGGAATGCTGACCTTTCTAAGGTAATAAGAGACTTTTCAATAGTTGTTGGGTAAATGTGGTATTCTTCTCAACTACTATGGTCAACTAATTATAAGTAATTGCTATTTATTAATTAAGATGGATTTCATTTGTTGAACAAGTACTTCGCCTATTTAATTATTTAATAATTTTATTTTTAACCTAGTGAGTGAACACTATGCTTAGGTACTGGGGAGGCATCTGTGAAAAAGACGTAACATTTTCTCTTGGCCTTCATGGAGTTTACTACCAAAACTCCAGAATGAATCACTCTATGGCTCTGCCCACTTCAATTGTGGCTCTTACTGCTTTGTGCTGACCTAATTTCTATGACTCCCATGATAGTGATAGCTATCTTTTACTTGAGGGCAGTGACAATACCTTAATCATCTTGGAAAAAATAGTACTAAAAATAGAGTTAGATTAAGATCCTTATTTAATTAAAGCATGCTGAATGAATAAATGAATGAAACTAAATTAGCCTAAAAATAACCCTATGTATTTATATCCCTAATTTTATTGGAGGGAACTATATAAATGCAAAGCTTATTTTAACCTTTTACTGATGTGTTCTGAGATTAGATTGAACTATGCATACATAATGCTTGCAAACCTTAAATGAAATTAAATAACATTTGATTTCCTTAGTCTGGAATAGACTCAATTTTACTTTTCATATTATGTTTTTTGACTGTATGTAGGTATGGGATGTCTGTATGTCTTTTTGTCATATAGAGAGCCAAACGACTTCATAGATTTTGGGTTATACATATTATAACAAGTGAGGCCAGGCAAACCTACACTGAACTCACAGTCTCATTTTTAAATTAAATAGCAAAATATCAGCCATGATCATATACATTTGAGTTTTTCTTTAGAATATACAATGTATTCATCATATATGTAAGAACACTATACAAACCTCTCTGTCCCTGAGATATCCTCACCAGCCATTGGGAAGACCAGAGCTGGGCTAGCTAAAAGTGGGACTTAGGTTCTAGCAAAATGTATCTGGAACACAAACTTCTATCCAAGGCAATTTTAGAAAGTAAGTTTGGATACTAAATTCAAAGGAGCCAGAGTAAGGGATCCAGGTTAACTTTCTGAAGCCAACAGCTGAATACATATATAAAAAAATAATCACCTTACCATATGGAGACCGAAGTTCTAATCTTAGCTTGACCATGTTATTTTTAACAAATGATTTAGCCACATTGAGAACCAGTGTTTGTACCTCAGTAAATTCAGTAGGGTAGGAGGCTCCCTGGTAGTCAACCTACTGCACACTTTCCTGGTGATGTACCTACTTTCTATATTCCTTCTCTTAAAACTACACAGATGTTATTTTTATTATGGCTGTGTTTCCATGCTGTATTTCTAAATGAAACACCAAAATGAGCACTGATAAATACCACTAGTAAGTATGTGAACTAGTATGTCCTTTTTAGAAAATAATTTGCCAACAGGAATAAAAAAAAAATTAAGGTACACATACCTTTGACCTAATAATCCTAGTTTTAAGAATTTTTTCCTAATAAGTTGCAATTGAAGATTTTTACACCAGTATTTTAATCATAGCATTATTTATAATGAGAAAAAACACATACACTTTGAATTTTCAATAGAGGAATGCTGTAGGTACATGAAAGAATATTATACAGCCATCAAAACTATGCTTTCATAGAATATTTGAAGATATGTGGAAATAATTGGCATTCAATATTACAAGAAAATAGTTGGGTATTATAAATAGGTACTTTAAGTTTTGTTTGTTTATGTGCATATATTAATGCATTTTAAACACTTATGTACATATTAAAGAAAGATATATACCAAAAGATTAAGAATGTACATATAATACACTAAATTGTGTCTCTTCAAATTTTTATGTTGAAGTAGTAGCCTCCAGTACTGCAGAATGTGACTGTATTTTGAGATAAGGTCTTTAAAGAGGCAATTAATTTTAAATGAGGTCATATGAATGGGCCCTAATGCAATATGACTGATGTCCTCCTAAGAGGAGATTAGGACACACAGAGGAAAGACCATGTGAAGAAATAGAGAGGAGAAGCCATCTACCAGACAAGGGAGGGGCCTCAGGAGAAACAAAGCTTGCTGACATCCTTATCTCATCTTTATCTCAGCTCCCAGAATTGTGAGAAAATAAAATTCCATCGTTTAAGCCACTCAGTCTGTGGTGCTTAGTACTTTGTCATGGCAGCCCTAACAAACGGATTCAGTACCTTTGAGAGGTGGACTTATGTCTGGTTTTTATTTCCATTTTAGTATATTTTTATGTAGTCATCAATGTTTTTTTTACCATCAGCCTAAACCCTGGTTTTGGGAACTGTTTTCTCAGAGATGTGAGGTTATCTTTTTCTTCTTGCAGAGTAATTGGGTCCCGCTCACGCTTTCATAAGTAGTCATCTATATATAGAGATAGATAGATAGATTGATCGATGTCCCCCACTTGACTGTGAGCCCTTGGAGGGTAAAGATTCTGTTCAAATATCCTCTGTAACTCCTTTGCCTGGTATTCACATTGGCACATATAGGTAGCCTCAGATGTTGTGGAGTGATGTTTAGATGGCACTGGTTTATAATGTGGAGCCTGCTCTTTAGCATTATAGGATTATTTTCCTCTGTAGGTTTGGTGAGGATTTTGGAGTGTTTCTATCACTTCTGCAAAGCATCATCTCTGAATGCCAAATTGAGACTTCCGTTTATAGGGAAAAATCCAACATTCTGTTCTTGTGGCTTCTTAACAGTGTCACCTAGATTTGCTCTAACTTTTCTTCAACAACCCCCTGCTCCCAGGCCTCTTTCTAGTCTCTCTTCCCTCTACCGCCACTCTTTATCACACACTGTCTTTGTCCACACATGGGTCAAGGGATGGGTCAGAGACACTTTTGAGCTCAATAATAAAGCACTACATATAAAGACTATTGATCTAAACTGCCGATGAGAGGAGATGGAAGGTCAAAGGATGGGGTTCCCTGTTTACTTTGTGGGAGAGAGACGGAGCGGGAAAAGAGGGAGGAGCAAAGAGAACAAGCAGCAGTAAATACCTCCTTTCCTAATTGTAGCCACTTTCCAGAAGTGAAATTGGTCTATTTTGCTGTAAGAGTCAGGAAAGCCTTGGTAGTTGGAATCAATGACCACCCTTATCAACTGAATTTGTTCTTGAGAATGTCATTATTTTAAGACAACGACACATCTTTTGAGTATCTACTAAGTCCAAGGTACTTTGCATATACTATTCCTAATCCAGATACCGTCCCTGAAGAGCCATACTATCAATGTTAAATAAACTGCTTTCCAAAGGTTAACTAGCTTACCTGAGGTCACAGGAAAATGTCTCTAAGAAAGGCAATGATCACAGTGGAAGTTTCTCAGATCTTCTCAAGAAGAGGTTCCAGCAAAAAGCAATCACATTTTTTGGAGGTTGTGTTCAATTTGTCCAACATTGTTCATAGGTAAGAATTAGCATCATGACCTTACACAGCAGAAAACTGGGGCTCATGAAGGTAGATTAACATGAAAAATGAACACAATGCTAAATAATGAAGCTGAGATTTAAACCTATTTCCATCTCATTCAGAAGGAAGAAATATAGATGATGATTCAGAGGCTCTTTAGGAAAAAGTAGGAATGTGCTCTCAAGCAGAAGGATGAATGAAGAGAGCAGGCCCTATACCTTCACAATCTCCATTTCAACAAATTCCTTCTGACTCAGATAGATTAAGGACAGTCTCACATATTTAGCATGGAAGTGAAGCTAACGCACATTTTACTCTTTGACAAAATGTGCTGCTCTGCTTTTAAACACCAGCGAAAAATAGAGACTTAAACTCAAATAATATATTAGCAACATCATTTTCTCAATTCCTGAGCAACTAAGAATCTGACATTCACTGTTATCCAGGTTTATCTATAACCGATCAGTCCAATATGGTGGCCAATATTGTGGCCATTAAAATTAATAAAATTAAAGTTAAAAAATCAGTTTCTTAGATGTACCAGCCACATTTCATACATTGAATAACCACATGTGGTTAATGGCTAGCACATTGGACAGGGCAGGTAGAGAACATTTCTATCACTACAGAATGTTCTATTGGACAGCACTGATCTATATTAATAGTTCAGAGAGAATTACAACTTTCTCTTTGCCACAAGGTATATACTACAGATAGCTATTGTGTTAAACAAAAGTTATCTTTGGGTTCTCGCTTATTAATCTCCTCTATTTGCAAAAGATAATTTTTCAAGCTCAATAATGAGTCCTATTGTTAGATAAATGAATTGTGGGAAGGAACCCAAGCAAAAAAAAAACCATGGATCAAGGCACCCGTATTCATCTTTATTTTATGAAAATCACAATCAATGAAGCAATTAAGAAACTAAGACATAAAATATGGAGAATCTGTGTGGCTTTCATTTATTTGTTTATTTGTTTATTCAGGCAAGTAACATCCACTCAGCTTCTGCTACTGATAGGTTCTGCAGAACGTATTATACAAAAGAATACCTTCAAATATTTCAGAATCTGAGAGCAGAACTGAGATAGACAACTTTATCTAAAACTCAATGAGCTAACTGCCTGAATAGCAGTATACATCAGAGAGAGAGAGAGAGAGAGAGAGAGAGAGAGAGAGAGAGGGAGGGAGGGAGGAGCCATTGAGATGAGTTCTGTGAGATGAAAAGGGTGGCTGTCCTGGCCATTCTCAGTTTTCCACCCAGATCTGTACTCCCCACAATTCCTGGACTTTCTGCATGGAAGAAGGCCGACTCCAGCAACTGTGTCACCTACACTCCCTTGCTGACCAGTTTTCAGCCAGGTTTGACCAACAGAAGTTACTTGTAGGAAGTCAAAGTTTAGGAGAGGAGAGTGGTTAGGTTTTTCTGCTATAGTTCTGTTAGAAGCTGGAACTCTCCAAGATTCCAGTTCCCAGATCTAACTGTCGGGTGGAGCTCCACAATCAAAATCTCCAACCCTTGTCCCTTCACCTGCAGAACTTCCCACTGTCTCAAATCTAGGTGTTTTAATATTTCTTTCCATTCCCTTAACTATACCCATGTGTCTGTAACTAGTCCCTGCATTAAAATGCCTTTGTTTAAAACATCTGGGATAACTTCTAAGTCTGTCTGGGACCTTGACTTTATACAGGTAAGAAAGAGCACTTTGGAATGGTTTGATAAGGATATTAAAGAGCTGGTCTTACACTGTGTACAGATGCCTTTGGGGTTACAGTATTATGTGAGGAACTTCAAAGAGGTTACAAGATCTGTGTTCTCTTTTCTATCTCCCTACCTTCCATTCCTACTCCAAAGGGATCACCTTAATGAAGGGTTTCTGCGTAGCCTTCTAAATATTCTACACTGCATGCAGTATGAATTTCCTCAAACACACTGAAGGAGAAGAAATCTGCCTCCTTCTTGTTAGAGAGGAGAACAGTAGTTACCATCCTAACTTTTGCTCCTTTGATGACATTGGTGGTTCTCAAAGGGTGATCCCAGGATAAGCAACATCAGCATCACTTGGGAACTTGTTAGTACTGCAAACTCTCAGGCCTTGTACCAGATGTACACTGAATCAAAAACTCTGGGGGTGGGGTCCCAAACTCTGCCTTTTTAACAAGCCTCTAGGTGACCTTCTTGCACACTCGAGTATGAAAACCAGTGAACTACACATTGCTTTTATATAGCTCCTGTGCTCACCCATGTGATGGACATTACTGCTCCACGCAGAGTTGGGTGACCTCAGGCTCTGACATTCCCAACTGCTTGGAGAAGGCATTCTCTGACAAAGGGATAGATGAATGAACCTGAGTCACTGGGATTTAAATTTTCAATTTTGTTTACAAATGAGATTGAGCATATATCTGTATTTGTATCATCATTTGTGTTGCTTTTGTGAATTATATTTTCATATCCATTGCCCAATATGTTATTGTTTATATCAGGAGTCTTTTTTATTTATCTGGACACATACAATTTTTCTATTATGTATTTTTCAAAAAAAATTTCCTAGTCTGTCATGTGTCTTTAACTTTTCAAGTTATTTCTTTTCCAATAAAATAATAATTTAATCAAGTCTGAGAATCGAACATTTATGGCTTCTGCATTTCTTGACTTGCTTAAAAAGATTTTCATTTAAAATAATAAACATTTTCTATAATATGTTCCTTTTTGTTTTATTTTTGTTATTTAGATCTTTAATCCATATCTGAATTTACTTTTGTGCATGATGTGATTTATAGATATAAAAGCCTTTATTTTATCAAATGTGTGATGCCTTTGATATCGTTGCATGTTTCAAACATTCTTCAGTGATATGACATTTCACTATTATCATATATTAATTCCTCATATATTTAATGAGTTTTCCTGGGCTCTCATTTTTGTTATGATAGATAATAGAGAAAAGTTCTTTATTATTTTTCTTTCTCAAATTATTTTTAACTCCAGTTAGAGTATGTTTTTCCTTTTTTTAAATTACCATGTGCTGGTCTTACATTTACTATAATAATTATTTTCTTGGTAATTTTATGCAATTATTATCTACATGACCTTTACCGTGTGCATATCAAGCTCCAAAAGAGATTCATTTGGGATTGTAACTGAGATTGTTTTAACTTTATACAGTAAACTGTTGAGAATTTTACTCTCTTTTTTTTTGGGGAATTTAATTCTTTATAACTCTCTTTTGTCTTCTCTGGTTCATTTTTCATTGCAGTCTATTTTAGGGTGGTAAATAAACGCTTAACACTTTCTGTGTATATTATGTAATTATATTGTTACAAAATTGTATTCTTTTTTCTTTTTTTTTTTTCATTATGTGTTTCCTCTGTGCTTAAGGTTTGAATCATCTCTTTCATGTCTGAGTTTTATTCAAATGCCTGGAAATGCTTGATTACTTACATTTATGAACAAAGCCCAAGCTGGATTAACTGAAAAGAATTTTTGCCAAAGGTGTTTTTATCAGGCTTTGTCCCTCAATTAAAAGGTTGACTTTGGGTTCTGGGTAATTTATCAAGGCATGCAGACAGGAACTCCCTTTAGGATATGAAGTCGAAGAGGAGTCTGGAAGATCTCTTAGATGCCAAACTAAAAAGCGTTTGCTTTGCAGGTGAGGGCAGTAAAAATCTTTACTTTGCAATTGAGCACTTTAGTGTATTTAAATCTGGGCAGAGCTACCTTATTAGAATCTTCCTTTCTTACTTATTATTATCATTTATGGAGTTTTGAAGTTGATATAGTTGGGATGTTTGTTCCCTCTAAATCTCATGTTGAAATTTCATCTCTAATGTTGGAGGTGGGGCTGACTGGGAGATGTTTGGATCATGGGGGCAGATCCCTCATGAGTGGCTTTGTGCTCTTCCCATGGTAACGAGTGAATTCTTAGTTCTTGTGAAAGCTAGTTGTTTAAAGAGTGTAGCACTTCCCTTTCTCTCTCTTCCTCCCTCTCTTTCCCTGTGACACATCTGCCGACCCTTCACCTCTGTCGTGAGTAAAAGCTTCCTGAGGCCCTCACCAGAAGCAGATGCTGGCACCATGCTTCTTGCACTGGCTATAGAACCATGAGCCAAATAAACCTCTTTTCTTTATAAATTACTAAGCCTCAGGTGTTCCTTTATAGCAATGCAAAACTAAGACAGAAGTCATGGTGCTCTGTTTTCCTCTTTAAAACTGAAAACCTATGTAATGTTTTCTTCCCATCTTGCCTTCCTCAATTCTACTTGGGTTAGAGCCACCCTGGAAGATACATTCTGGTTGATACAAAGATATGTTCCTGTGGGTAGAGAGTGTTTTCAACATTACACACTTTTCAAAGGCAGTTAATTGGGTAGACATGCTTCTAGACGGTCTTTAAAGTTATACATTTCCATAAAGCAATCAAATGTATATATTGAATTGAGGTGAATTGAATTGATTACCTTCTTTGTAACCTGTACTTTTCTCTAAGCTTGTAATTTCTCCAGTGTTCATTTCTCTTGTGTCTTTCTCCTGTATTTATTTTGCCTTACACTTTTTTTTTTTTAACTTTGCAATGTACTATCCTTGCTTCCTGATTTTCCTCAAAGTTTTTGGTCTGATGATCTCCTACATTATCAAGAACTATTAGTTTTCCCATTTCTTTTGGTATTTTCAGTGAGATTTTGAGATAAGAAGGAAGCAAACGAATATGCTCTGTCTGCCATCTTGAAATAGCCGTAATTCATGTCTTCGCCTTTCTTAAGTTCAGCTGTGGTTCCTGGCTCCCGGCTCCCACAATTCTCACTCTGTGATCAATTGGTAAAGGAGTAGAGTAAGAAATTCTGGGCTACTATTCTTAGACTATGAATCCAGCTCCTATCTGGATATCAAGGTGAATTGGACTGACTCCTTTTGGTCTTGTGACCTAGTATCTTTGGTAGAATGATGAGGGAAATGCAGAAGTCAAACATGTTACCTAATAATATTTATTAGATATTTTTACTGGTACCATGCTGTCAATACTTGTAATAAACCTATTAGGTAAGTATTTATATCATCTCATTTTACTTATGGGTAAACTTGAGAAACCCGTCCAAGGTCATTTAGCTAGGATAAAGGAGCTAGGATTGTAAACATGTGTATTTGAATCCACTGCCCAAGCTTGTGACCTCCAGAAATACTGCCTGTCATCAGAGAGCTTAGATTCTCTTTTCTACTGATCTCTTTTCACATTTTTTTGTGCATTTTCCACTTTTATTTTCTCTCTCATGGAAACTATGTTCTCAGAGATGTTGTTTCACTAATTCAGTAATTTTGGGGTCAGACTGAGGTTCCACATTTCCATCAAGCTCTTGGGTGATGCAAATGCTCCTGTCCATAGACCATACTCCGTGGCCAGGCTTTCAGTGGTTACTAGGACTACTTTCATCATGCCTCATACAATTTGGCTTCAATCATCCCTAGAAGCCCAAGACGCCCTGGTTACTGCATCTTAACACTGTATCACTACAATCTTACTCAAACTTACTGTTATCTTACAGTATTCCTAAAAATTTTGGCCTAAATTCAACACTCTTTTCTGTGTTCTCGACCACCTCTTGGAATGACCCTAACAGATATATGGAACTCTCCTGAAGTTCCCATGAATGAAAGCTAATTTTTGTTTCATACTCTACACACCTGACGACCTGTAGGTTCTTCTCACTGCTGCTTCCAGGCTACTTTTTTTCCGACCCCCATCAAAACTCACAGTTTCTTAGAAGTATATGCCATTACAACTTAACATTTGGTAGCCTCCATTTTTGCTATTATCTACCAACATTTATCAACTTATAAGTTGGCATATAACTCACTATCTTTATCCCTGTCACTAATTCCTTTCCATCCTTAATGACTTCAAGATCCAAATGGATGATCCCTTAGGATCCAGCCTTAGACATTCCCACTTTGGTGGTCTTTTCCTCCATCCTACTTTAACCATTGACTCCTGTTGATCTGATCATTCAGAGTAACTGTACCACGTTCAAAATCATGATTATAAGCATGACCTTATCTTGGTACAACCTCTTATCCTTCCAGAGGGCATTCATGGCAGTTGGTCTACTCTGCCAGTTCTGTTAGAGTCAAGGCTAATACAGAATGTGATTCTTGCCAGAGTCTGGATGCATCAAAATTAAAGGACTATGCAGAATTGCAATTAGGGTGGGGCAGAAAGCCAGAAAGGAAAATTCACATGGGTCATCAAAATAAATAAGTGCTCCAGAAGGAGACATCTGTAATCCAACATAATACAAGCAAAGAACAATAGATCTGATAGACAAACAGAAAGATGCATAATAGTGGCAAACAATCATCCAGAGGATGTTATCTTAGCTGGTTTCCACAGACAATTTGATTTATTTCAATGGTCATGAGTTGAACAAATACATATCAGGGTTATTCCAAGGATCAAAGACAAGCATGGCATGGATGCAGAAGAGCCTTCCAATGCAAATGCCAGTTGTTGCTACTATTCTTGATTAAAATGACCCATCCTGATCTTATATGAAGTACCAATATTGCGGGATTCCTACTTTCTCTTTAAATCCAGGCAAATATTATTTTCTTGCTTCTTCAGTGGTTAGGAAAATTATGCAGAAACTAGCTGGGGTTGGTTAATTATTCAAACGTGATTATTATACATAAGCAGCATATTTGTTCTGTCCCTATTTGTGCATATATATATTTATTTTTTATGAACCTACTTCCCGTCAGTGAAGATAGGAGAATAGAATTAGCATATCTGTCCCATTTGTTGTGACAAAATATGAACTTAAAATCTGTATGCTGATTTAGGGATGCATATTCCCAGAAGTCCGTGGTGAGCTTGATGGAATAAAATTTCAGTAATAAATACAGATGTGGGAATCTGCATTAAATAGCAGCACTAAAAAAAGAAAAAAAAAAAGACATGAAAGATTGTTATGGGGGCTTTTTAAAGAGAATTTGAACAGAAATAGAGCCATATCTAGAGAGGTGGAGGGTTGGGACAAATATTTTGTGGGAGAGGGGAGGTAGAAAGAGACAGAACAAGAATAAGGCTTCTCCCTGACATTTTCCAAAATTTTTTAATGTTAGTACCTTGCAGGGATCATAAAAGGAAAGTTGAGGGTATCAGAGAGGGAGGAGGAAACAACAAAATGTAAGCATTGCTTTACAGCCAAAATATACATAATGCTTTGTATAGCTTTGGAGATAGCAAGGAAAGGGGACATGCTTAAATGTCTTGGAGCTAATTATATTTGCTAATTGTGTTCACCTCTATTGGTGCCCCCTCACCCAGATTCACAACAGTGCCAAACCAGAGACTGCTGTCGCTTGTAGAGGTGGCCAGGAGGAGCGCTCAGACTTTGTGTTGGGTTCTTTGCTACCCACAAAGAACATATCTTCCTGCAAAGCAGGAACACATGCTATATACCCCGAGTTCTTTCTTTTTTTTCAGCTATAATTAGGAATGGGAGTGAAGATAGCCTTTGAGATATTGTTCAGCATATCTGTATTGATAGCTGCTTGGTGTGACATACATTAGTGACATGCAACAAAATCTAGGTAGGACACAAGTAGACAATATTAAACTTAGATTTACCCATTTATTTTTTGCTTTCCTTCTATTTATGGCAACGATACCAGTCTTCTATGTGCAGTACTAGTATAAATATTGTTATAGAAATAAATGTATTTTAATAAAGAATGAATTATTATTTTTTAAACAATTATCTGTATAATATTAGGTCAGCTTGCATTAGGCAAAATTTGTGAAGGAGACACTCAAGGGAGTGACATTTGGGAATCACTAAAGTATAATATGGTAAGGCAGAAAGAAGACAAGACTAAAAATAAAAAATTATGAATTCTCAGCTTTGCTAATATTTGTTTTTTTTTTTTTTTTTTTTTTTTTTTTTT
>RJWJ010011496.1:0-44228 GCA_004363605.1 Indri indri | reverse complement strand
GACCCTGTCTCTACTAAAAATAGAAAGAAATTAATCAGACAACTAAAAATATATAGAAAAAATTAGCCGGCATGGTGGCGCATGCCTGTAGTCCCAGCTACTCGGGAGGCTGAGGCAGGAGGATCGCTTGAGCCCAGGAGTTTGAGGTTGCTGTGAGCTAGGCTGACGCGACGGCACTCTAGCCCGGCAAGAGAGTGAGACTCTGTCTCAAAAAAAAAAAAAAAAAAATGGCAGCCTCCACAGTAATTAAAAGAGTCCTGACCCGCATCCCAGATAGCCAAGCAGCTGCTCAGAGCTGAGAGACCCCAAAATCAGGTGCTTCCTACATAATAGCCTCCAATCTGATACTTGATAGCCGCTGGTTTCCAGAGTCAAACAAATGTCAGGGATTTTATGAAGCAAGGCAGGAAGCAAGTAAGGGGGCAAGGACTGGGGTCTAGGCCTCGGAGGAGCTCAATTAGTGAGCCAGATAAAGTTAAACCGAAAGGGCGTGCTCTTGGTTTCCTAGAAAGCCAGCTGGAACCGATGCCAATCCTTAAGCCTCTGTCACTCAAAAGATTAACAGAAGAGACCTAGGAGTGCCCAAGGGATCCTGCAACAAGCCAGATGTTTCTGCTCCTCCCGTGATGCCGCCACTCTCGACCAGAGCCGCTCTTCTGGGCTACCGAGAAGCTGTGGAAGAGAACTGGAGTCTTTGGGGCTAGGTTGAAATTCAAATGTCACGCTTTAGCAATATGAACACCAAAAAATATTAAGAATACTTTCTCTACAGATTGGCCCGATGCATCCGGGCTCTCTGTTTTCTCATCGAGCCATCTCTTCCTTTAGCAGGCACGGCATCACTAGCCGGATGGACACTCCCCGCAGCTGTGCGGTTATGTGGAAAGCACACACCCTTTAAATCCATATAAACAGGGATTTCGTTCCCGGAGCTACATACGCACCATGAGGGATTCAAGTGAGTCACTTAGCCTTCCTCGTCTACAGAATGGTATTTAAAAGACCCACCTTCTTGTTCTTGTTCGCGTAAGAGACCAGGTAATGTGCCCAGCCCAAGTGTTCACAAGTGGTAGCTCCTATTGCTGCGTATAACTGCAACCAGGTAACCACATGCTAAGACAACACTTTTCCCTTGGTACTTTTTAAGCATGTGTGTGTGCATGTGTGTTTAAGAAAGTGAGAGAGAAAGAGGAAAAAAAAGAGAGAGGAAGAGAGAAATCAAAGCAGGTGGGACACACACCAGCCTATTTACAGTTTTTGCTTATGTTCCATCACTTCTATCAAATTAATAAACTAGAGAAACTGGAGGGATCCTAACTAAGGTCCCCTGTTTTCCCCTAAAGTCCCTAGCTTTCCCCTAAAAGTTGCTTCCTCTGATTTCAGGAGGCAGGGAAGGAGAGCCATATGGCTTGAGACGCTAGACATGCCCAGCAGCAAACGAGCCCCCCACCATTTGTCTCAGGGCCTCTCTCCTTTCGACCCTCGTGTGGGCGGGCATCCAGATTTCAGTCGGGGTGCTCTGGTCTGCGTCTCTGTCTTGACTGTTCCTAATTATTGGAGGGAACGCATGGCTTGCCTGACCTCAGAGTTTAAGAGCTCCGAGTCCTAATATCAAACCAAGCAGCTTCATTTAAAAGGCATCCTCATCTGCATCCATAAAAGTAACTCCCGGAGCCCTTACTTGCCCCAGCTTTGGGAATGCCTGCTGTCGAGGATTTATGGCACGCCCTGGATCTAATCTGCCACACTTTAACTGCTGCTGTTGCACATCTGGTCATAAAAGCGAGGGCCGGCCCAACACGGGGACAAACACTTTTCTTTCCTAAGTGGCTGCAAATCTGATCTCACAGTGATAGCAGGGCTCAGATGTAATCAGCCCAGCATCTGGGCAGGCATTAAGGCTCCTCAAGTATTGCAAAGTTTTTCCTCCACACGTGGCAGCTGTAGCAATGATTCTCATGTAGCAAAAGCTATGAATAAGGAACCTGCAGTCTGAACAGGTGGTAATGGGGCTAGGCTGAAGGATATCCAGGAAAGGAAGCACAAGTTGGTTGAGGAGCTAACCTTGTTTTCACAAAGATCCCAGCTCTTTTCACGTGGTCTCTCACGCTGCCAGTTGAGGCAAGCAGCTATCCTGAAAGGCAACCGCTCTGACATAAACTGATGCTTGGCCAGAGATTGCCTTGATTAAGTTTGGTCAAACGAACCACTAGGTGGTTTAATAGCACATTTTTTAAGGCAGTGAAATTCTTTATTGGACCAATTGGGGTGGGGGGAGCAATAATTTAGACCAGAAATGAACACAATGCTGTCGGTTCCAGGAGATTTTACAATGCCCTGGACAGCCTGTCCTGTGCACAGAATTGGCACGTTTCATGTCGTTCAGAAACTCCAATCAGACCAAGGTTCAACAAGTAATTCAACCTCCCAGCACAGACCCCAGGGGAAGAGACCCCTGAACACTGTACAGCTCTTCCCCACCACCTCACCACGGCCCCCCACCCCTGCCCCTCCTCCAGGGCCTGCCCGGCAGGAGGGGGCATTAAAATTATCTGCTGCAGGTTTACGAGCAGTGATCGCTTTTTAAAACAACAACAACACAAGGTCCTTGTGTGGCTCCCGGGTAACCTAAAACTCTCGGAGCAGAGCTGCGCACCGCCTCCCCCCCTCCCCGCCCCGCCTGCCAAGAACGCCAGTGCGCCGGAGCGGGCGCAGTGAGAGACCACAGGAAAGCCCCACTCGGGCGGAGAGCGAGCTTCTCCCGGAGGCAGGAGGCACCTCGGAGGGTCTTGGAGCAAATGCCATGAGAGAAGAGACTGGGAAAGAAAATCCACCAGTGACAGTTCGGGGGGGGTGGGGTAGGTGCAGTGAGAAAGGACGGGTGGCGCCGATGGGAGAAAAAAATATTTCAGGAACTTCGCCAAGAAGCCCGCAGGCGACCGGGTAGTAGGCAGAGGACAACAAGATCTGACACTTCCCTTCCCCCGCCTCCTGCCCCGGGGGATGAGGGGCAAAGCCACCTCGCCTCCCTCCGCAGGTGGGCGCGCAGCTGGGGGCGCACTTACCCTGGGGCCCGTGGTGCGGTGGCCGCGAGCCGGGGACAGCTGCACCAACACCAGCAGCAAGTGGGGCGTGAGCAGCCGGGCGCAGCGCGCGGGCAGCATGGTGCCAGCCGGGCCGGGCAGCCGGCAGCGGGCAGGGGTCGCGGGCTCCGCCGGGCGCACACCGCGCCTGCCTGCCTGCCTTCCTTCTTCGCTCGGCGGCCCTCGCGGCGGCCGCGAGCAGGCAGCGGTCCTGCGGCGGGGGCTCGCGGAGGCTGCGATCAGAGGACACGGTCATGAACCGCGCAGGAGGGCGGCTGGGGCGCGAGCGTGTGCTCTGCGCGCGGCGCTCGCTCCGCTCGGCAGGGCCGCGGCGGCAGCAGGTTGGACACCGGAGCCCGGGCCATGGGAATTCCCGTTATAAACCCCCGGGAGGGGCGGGGCGGAGCCCGGCGGGACTGATTGACGGGCCGAGAGGCCTGTAGCAGCCGACCCTCTGGCAGGTGAAAGCCAATGGGAGAGGGGCAAGAGGGGCGGCTTGTGGTCAACCCGCGTCGAGGAGTTCTTTGGCAGGGTGCTTCAGGAGAGACCCGTAACTCTCTTGGCCCTCCTGTCGGCGGAAGGCTTAGAGAGCTCCAGCAGCCTTAAACCCTCCAGAATGCTCACCTGGCTGATAATAACGCCCTAAGCATGTACAGTTCTTAGCTCAAGTACCGAGTTGCCCCAACAGCTCCATAAAGTAGGCCCATTTTTCAGATGGGAATGCTATGGTACAAAAGCACTGAGAAATCCACCTCCCCGCTGCATCGACACCAAGAGCAACTGGGACGTCGCCAGGTGACCCGCACAGAGTGGGGTGTGACCGGCATTGGCGGTGGGGAATAGGAACATTCACTTCTTTCAAAGAAACTCCCTGGGGGCGACACCTTGAGTCCCACAGCACCTGTGCCAGGAAAGTCTCGAGGGGACATGGTGAATCGTGTGCTAGGCGGGGCCTGCTGGGGAGGGCACCCCGTGTGTATGGGAATGGCTACTGGTGGCCCTGTGGTCCTTGTGATCCGGGATTGGAGCCCAGACATCCTGGATCCCCACTCTGACCCAGAGGGCAAGGGACAGCCTCTCTGTGGCCTAGCAGCCCTGGGAGAGGCAGTCAGAGGGGCCCTGGTGGGGGAGAAGGAGGAAAAAGTATTGATGGGGAGAAGGCAGTCTGTGGGTGCAGAGATCTCAGAGATGGGTCAGAGGAGGGAGAGATCTCTTCTGGGTGCCCAACCCATTTGGAGAGGACAGCTCAGCAAAGGGTCCAGTCAGATGTTGGAGGGGTCTGGCCAGGGCTGTCCCCAGAGGGCCGTCTTGCGCATGGTCACTGCTGCATGGAGCAGCTCCTTGACAGAGCAAGGTGCTCCACTGCATTCAGCCCAAGAGACCCATGGTTATCTTCTTAGTGGCACACAACCCTCAGTGCTTACTTCCATTGGTGTAGGCTACTCACTTCACGGGGAGGAATTCTTTTCTCCAACCAGATTGTAAGTGCCAGCGCTTAACTCTTCCTCCCTGTCTGGCCTGAGAGATCCTGACAAAGATTAGCTCTGCTCCCCTGGGGCTTCCCACCTGACTCCTGCATTCGGTTTTGCCCACTCCCCATGCTGACTCCATTCAGCCTCCGCCCTGCAGCCAGTCATCCTTCTATATAGCAAATCTAAGTGCACCACTTCCTGCTTAAAACGCTTCATCTCTCCCCAGCGCCCTTAGACAAAAAAAAACCGGGACTGCATGCTGGAATGGTAACAAAGTACTTGTGCTTCTCCAAACACAAATGGAAAACGTCTCTAAAAGAATTGTCTATCTTTTCCCCTACTGGGAGTTATTGCTGTGGTCAGACTCTCTTCAGCTAGACAGCAGGGGTTCAAATCCTGGGTCTGCCACCTAGTGGCATAACCGTGAACAAGTCATTTGACTTGTCGGGAGTCCAGTTCCCCGCTCTGTAAAATGGGGATAAAAATAGTATCCTCACTGTGGGCTGTTGTCAGGATTAAAGAAGAAGGATTATGTAAAGCCCTTAAAATGGTTAAATTAGAAATATCACAATCCGGCATTTGAAGAGGGTAGGACAAATACCTCATCTCATTTTATCCTCCAAATGTGAAACAGGTAGGTCAGACATCCCTACTTTACAGGCAGGTATATGGATGCTCCATGAGACTGTGACTTGCCTGGCCTCATTTGGCTGATAAATGACAGAGCTGAGATGCAAGGCTGGGTTTCTGGCATCTAATTGTGCTCCTGTCACGTGATGACTGCCATCTCCAGCCTCAAATGCCGGTGGGTTGGACGTTCCCTGTGCTCTAATGGGGGATTTCTTCAGTGGCCTACAAGGCACCTGAGACTGGGGAGCTTCACTGAACTTCACAGGAATAGGGTGTAAACAGCAGGGGTCAGCCCTTTCTGGAAACAGCCCTTGTGATTTGGCATCCTGGGAATTCACCCAGCTGGACTTGTGACACTTGTCCAGAGCTCCACCTCCTGTAGCATTTACATCAATTTCCATGTGCCCTCCTAAGTGTTCACCCACCAAGGGAGGTTTTTCCTGACTCTACCACCGGGCTACATGCACACATCAAGCTAGTCAACTTCTTCATGTTGCTGAAGTTATTGAGAAATCTGCTGGAGTGACTAAATATGCTTGAAATGGCCCCAGTATCTGGCAGCACAAAGTACCCAGGGAAAAAGCACTGCAATAGTCCTTTCCATCCCAGCACCAAATGCTGCTTTCCTGCCAGAAGGCTTCTTTCCAAGTGGTCATTGGTCCAAAAGTCTACATTATTCTAGATTTCAATCATGTAGCTTAGTTTAAAATATGAGCAACTGCTTTCCAGTTACTTTGCTCAGCAAGTATTTGCTTTCCCTCTGGTTGGCATGTGAGGCCTGTCGTAACCATGGCCATCATTCAAATGATGCATTTTCTTCTCCCAACTCCTCCCAAGCCCAGAGAAGATTAGAAATTCTAGAGAACTACTAGTCCCAAATAGCATCTCTCTGCCAGGCTCAATATTCTGATCCAAGCAAAAAAGTAAAATTGACAAGTTCCTTCTGTCCCTGGAGGCCAGGCTTATGGTCCAAAAATAAATCTAGCTGTGCTGGCATCTGGTTTGTCCAGTTTCAGCCATCCTCCTTGTCTTATGGGACTTCTATTTGCAAGGGGATATTTCAATAGAAGAAACATAATACTTTATATCATACATTGAGGTCTAAAGGCCTCAAATATTTAATACTAGCTAGGAGGGCCAATTTCAAGTAAATCTGTTTCCGTATAATCCAGAGGAGTCTTGCCTTGTTTCATATTTAGAGTAGCATCTTTCTATTCATTTTTACAAGCACATGGATGCATTTCTTTCTGTGCCCAATACAATGCTCATTATTATGAGGCCTCTTTTGGATGCACATCCAGCCCTCTGAGAGGTTCCAACCTAATTGAAGACACAGACTAGCCAGATACCGGAGACCATATCTAAGAGCAAAGCCTGAAACATGTTTTGGGAACTCAGAGAGTGAGGATCCACTATAGACCTACGGGCAGGAAGGTCTCATGAGGGAGGTAGATCCTGAATGGGGCTCTGGAGCAACGCACTCCTATAATATAAACATACCCTGACTTATATTTGCTTCATGTGTTACAACAGCTACCAACAGAAAGAGGTAAGTTGTGTCTAAGGTTCAGGACTTTTGTCAAATACACTACTGAGCTCAGAAGCTTGGGACACCAAGAATCCTGGGTTCTGTTACTGGATTTAGGACTAACTTGCTGTAACCTTAGCATTGAGCTAAAGTAAGCATTATTAATCCCATTATGAAAATTAGGCTTACCCGCAAACATTAACCTTACTAAGGTCACTTTTTAAACTTTAAATATATATGACAAAAATAATTAGAATGACAAACAATTTAGAAGCTTATTTCTCTCTTTGGTATACAAACTCCATTCAAAGTCTCCAACAGGCTCCTTCAATTATTTCTCTGTCATAATAAGCAACTCTATCTGGTGGTCCCAGAGGGCTGCTTAAGCCCTAGCCATCACATCTGTTTTCCAGCCAGCAGGAAGGAAAAAGTCTGGGAGGCCCGGCTTAGTGGCTCACACTTATAATCCTAGCACTCTGGGAGGCTGAGTTGGGAGGATTGCCTGAAGCCAGGAGTGCAAGACCTCATCTCTACTAAAAATAGAAAAAAACTAGCCAGGTGTGATGGCGTGAGCCTGTAGTCCCAGCTACCTGGGAGACTGAGGCAGGAGGATCGCTTGAGCCCAGGAGTTTGAGGTTTCGGTGAGCTATGATGATGCCACTGCACTCCAGCTCAGACAACAGAGTGAGACATTGTCTCAAAAAACGAAAATTAAAATGAAAAATGAAAAAATTACTCCCAAAACTTAGCAGCTTAAAATGACAAATATTTATTATCTCACAGCTTCTGTGGGCCAGGAATCTAGGAGTAGCTTAGCTAGGTGGTTCTGGCTCAGGTTCCGTCATGAGGTTGCAGTCAGGGCCAGCTTCATCAGCAGGCAGCCTGCACAATCACAAAAGGCCCCTTACTTGGCTTAATACTCCACTGTTACTGTCTGGAAATTTCTATGTTTTGAAAAAGGAGCTCTCATTTTCATCTTGCACTGGATCCCATAAGTTGTGTGGCCAGGCCTGGTTGCAGCCAAGCTATCATCCAGGGTTATGGTCGGTCACCTAGTGCAAGAGGATCTGCTTCCAAGCTCACTGACATGGTCATCAGCAGGCCTCTGTTCCTCATTGGCTGTTGACCAGATTCCTCTGTTCCTGCCCACATGGGCCTCACTACAGCTTAGCTGGCTTCCTGATCAGAACAAGTAATTAGAGAGGGAGCCCAGGCTGGATGCTGCAGTCTTTTATAACCTAACATCAAGAGAGCTGTGCTATCATGTATTAGGCCATTTTTGCTGCTGTAACAGAATACCTAAGACTGAGTAATTTATAATGAGCAGAAATTTATTGGCTCAGTTCTAGAGGTTTGGAAGTCCAAGATATAGGGGCTGGCATCTGGTGAGAGCCTTCTTGCTGAGTCATCCCACGGCAGAAGGCAGAAGAGCAGGAGAGCAAGACAGACAAACTCCCTCTTTTATAACGACACCAATCCCACCCATGAGGGTCGAGCCCTCCTGGCCCAATCACCTCTTAAAGGCTCCATCTCTTAATACTATTACGGGGGCAATTAAATTTCAACATGAGTCTTGGAAAGGACAAACATTAAAACAATACCGCATCTGCCCTATTCTATTGGTCACACTGCCCAACCCTGGTACAATATCAGAGGGCATTACACGAGGGCGTGAATACCAGGATGCTAGTATCATTGAGCCATCTTGGAGGCCGACTACCACAGACGGTGAAAAACAACCTTCTTAGAAATGCTAGTAAAAGGCCGGGCACGGTAGCTCACACCTGTAATCCTGGCACTCTGGGAGGCCGAGGAGGAAGGATTGCTTTATCTCAGGAGTTTGAGACCAGCCTGAGCAAGAGACCCCATCTCTACTAAAAATAGAAAAATTAGCCTGTAGTCCTAGCTACTCAGGAGGCTGAGGCAGGAGGATCACTTGAGCCCAGGAGTTTGAGGTTGCAGTGAGCTATCATGACACCACTGCATTCTACCTGGGATGACAGAGCAAGACTCTGTCTCAAAAGAAAAAAAAGTTAATAAGAATTTAAGGCTGGACACCATGTCTCACACCTGTAACCCCAGCACTTTGCTAGGCAAGGCAGAAGAATCTTTTGAGCCTAGCAAGTGGAGGTTACAGTGAGCTATGATTAGACCACTGCACCACAGCCTGGGCAACAGAACAAGACCCTGTCTCCGAAAAAAAAAAAAAAAAAATTTAAATATAATAAGCCCAAAATTTTATTCTAGATTTCCTAGTTTTAAGGATAACATACCTAAAATAGAAAACAAACTTTGGCTGAAACCATCCACTCATCCAATGTCATGAACCTGGAATATACTCATCTTATGAATACTGATTCCAAATTTCAAACGTATCTTTAATTGGCTGTAGCTTATTATTCCTTGTGGTTCTTCTGTTTGTACTTGTATTATCAAAAACAATACTTTTGAAAGTTTGATGGCTCATAATTTTGTTGAAGAGAGAATGCTTTTCTTCTTTGTCTCATAATTGTAACACACTTTCATTTTTTTCTCTTTTAGATTTATAAACAGGATTTTAAATCTTTAATCCAATTAATATTCTTATCTACATCATCTATTTCTTCTTTACATATATATCTGTCTACAGCAGTTGTCTATTTCAAGTAAATTTTGCACACAAAAAGAATCTAATTTTAGTATATGGGCTACCAAAGCGAGTGCAGCCCAAAAATTCTAAAAAATTAAAGAATATTGTCATATATCTTTTTAGCAAAACAGAAAGACCCAGGCTCTTGTCCTAAAATATTTTGTAATTAAGTTCATCTTGTTAAGTGACTAACTGGATGAAAATACCATATTTCCTTTCTGTCCTTAAAAACATATTCTTAATTCATTAATTCCTGAGTTTGAGAAAAATCATCTAGGATATGGTTATCTAAAGACTCATAGGCTAGGATATCTCACATAATCAATTTCACCATCATTTTTCTGGACTTTGAATTCATCTTCTGATTTATCTAATAATTATGTAACCTCTTCCTCTATCAATTTTCTTCTCTTTGCCATAATAGGCAAAGAGTAAAAACCCCAGATTTCTCAACTCTATTTAATGAAACCTAAGAGCATCCCACAAAGATGATATCCCCAGTCTTATTTTATATTTTCTTAAAGATAATGTAGTATTTGAGTCAGTGCAGTAAGGAAACTAAAGGATGATACCATTCCGATGGGTTCTTATGCTATTGCATCCTCCTCCTAGGCGATTCCATCATTATTTAGGTTTTTTATTTTAGCTTTTTTTGCAGGATAGTTGGGAATAATTGATGAGTAATGATGAAATGATTCCTAAGATGACAAAATAACTAAATGTTTCAAGTCACGGGAAAGAATAAGATCACTAAGATCTCGTGATGTATCTTATGTTTATAAAAGGCTCCAATATCATAATGACAAGACAGAATGACTTTTATTCTGTCTTTTAAACATAAGTAAATTTCATAGCTGTACTTTGGAAAATGTCTAAAAAAGAAACAGAGTCAAAAAATATTGATCCTTACAAAAGTTAGAAGTGCTTGAAAAATCAACTAAAATTGACTCCAATGGACCCTAATGGTATTAACACAATTAGTCTAAGGATTTGGGAGAAATACCACTGGCATGATCTTTAAGAGACGCTATTCATGAGTCAGTCATACCCCCTCAGCCTGAGAGTTCTCCAGCAGCCTCCTGACCTCACATGCCTTCCCCTTTCTGCCTGACAGCTTCCTCCAGCCACAGGCGCCTGCGTCCTGTGCACAGGGCAGGCCAGAAGTGCCGGGAGGTAGTAACCCCAGGAGCAACCCTCAACCAATGGAGAACCAGAATTCATAGACAAATCCCCCAACTCCCTCACCCTCCACTGGGCAATTCTGAGGTGTGTCCCAGCAGTCTCTCAGGGGCTCCCCATCAGGATCAAGCCACAATTGACCACAGTAGTAGCCCTCTCATTACTGAACCACTAATTGGCTTTTCTCCCTTCCCTAATGCACTTCTCCACTTCTTCACAGTGCTTCCTTGGATCACCTCCACATAAACTATTTGCCCCGAAATTTCCTGTCCCAGAATCTGCTATTGGGAGAACCTAAACCATGACATGTGGTGAAACCCTGCATCACGATAAAGCAGCTATGGCTCCAAAAATCATTGGTAGGGCTATTCTTGCTTTAGCTAGAGACCTCAGCACAGACACCATCAACCCAGAGCAAGGAAAAATAGGCCGATGCAAAGGTGAGCCAAACAGCAGGGAGACTAGTTAAGGATGGTATACTGCAGTTTGGAAGAAATGATGCTTTTCATGCTTTCAGCAGTCTCATTAGAATACAGAGCTGTCTAAAACCATCAGAAATGCTTTATCCATTAACAAAAAATTTGGAATCGGCTAAGGGTAGGGGATCGGGATAGACAGTCTGATCTTATTTAAGAAATGGCTTGGGGCAGTGGAACAGCCCTGGGCTTGGAGGTGGAGAACTTGTATTATTAATACTATGTATTCCAATCCAGGCCTCTGACCACAATTGACACTTCTCCAAAGGGGGATAATAAAGTCTTCACAAAGTTGCTGAGAGTAATGAATGAAATCATGGGTTGTAGCAGAATGCTGTCAGAGTTTAAACTTGTGCTTTTAATCTTATTGAGAAAGATAATTTTCAGCTATCTGAGGGTGTAGGCAGGAGCAGAAAAAAAAAAAAAATCTCCTCAAAGCAGATCTTCCCTGTTTTGAAAGAATCACTCAGAGTTGCCTCTTTGGTTATGTAAAGGAAGGGCCCGCAGGCAGGCACCAGTGTCCTGGGAGAAGGGTATAGCAAGACTTGTTTTGTATTGTAAGCAGCTTTTTTAAACTGGCTCCTTTGGGGGAACTTGGTCCCTGGGGAGAAAGAGGGACCCTGGTTCTGAGTGTAGGCCACGGCATCCTGGGGCCATTCTGACTCGCAGCCTGCCTGGGGCTGTCCGCACCCTGGGAGTGGCTGTGTGAGGGAACCAGAACATGGAGAGCTGGGTGCTGGGACTCAGATCTAAGGGCCAGGCTCACTAGACTGGGCGTGGTGGGGGTCGGGGAGGAAGGCACCCTCCATTGAGGCATTTCAGTCACTGCAGCAGCAGCAAGATCAGAAGATTTGGCCAGCGCCCAAGCTCTGCCTTCTACCTTAGAAGATGCCTTCACCAGCTCAGCTGGTATGTCCCCTCCCTCCGGCTGCAAAAGAGATGCGGCCACTGCCTTGTCCACCAGCCTTACCCACAAACAGTTCGCTGGTGCTCTGCAGTCTGTGGGCAGTGACACCTGACCTTCCTGATCTCCCAGGGCAGTATCCTGGAGACTTGCCCCATGAGGGCACCTAGAGCTAACCCCCTTCACCAACATTGCTACTGGCCATCCTGGCAGGTTGGTCACTATCAGCCATGGAGCAACGTAAAAAGCAAATGTGACTCCTTCCCATGGAAAGGTCACAAGCACCAAGGGATCCTGGATGTGTTAGGTAGACAGCAAGGGATTCCAGGTCTCCTAGGGATGAAAGTGGGTGCCGCTGCGGTTCACCCTGCCAAATGGGCTCTCAGAGAGGCTCATGGGAGATCTGCATGCACAGTAAGATTCAGATCCTATAACTCCCAACTGTCCAATCAAAGTGGTTCAATGGTGACATCTGAGCCATGGGAAGGTCCTTATCCAGACACTATAAAACAAGACCCAGACTATTACCAAGCTCTCTTTCTTTTTGCTCTGACAATGAGTCTGGTAGTCATCTGTGGCATATGTATCTCACTCTGTAAACCTATATCTTGCTCTTGCTCTATAATCCTATCTTTCTCTCCTCAATAAACCTCATTTTCATGCTTGCCTTACTTTGGTGTGTCTGGTCATTCTTCAGCCATGAGTACACCGAGAACTGACATCTCAGACTGCAACCCGACAGATGTACAGCGGGAAGGAAGGAGGAAGGACCTGACCTGGAGTCTCACATTCATTTCCAGCAATTGAGGGCTTGTGCATCACAGCCCCAAAGCATGTGATGGTTAATTTTATATGTCAACTGGACTGGGCCCTGGGGTGCCCAGATATTTGGTAAAACATTGTTCTGAGTGTTTCTGTGAAGGTGTTTTTGGATAAGATTAACATTTAAATTGGTAGACTGAGTAAAGCTGATTACCGTCCTTAAAAATGGGTGGGTGGGCCTCACCCAATCTGTTGAAAGTCTGAATAGAACAAAAGGACTGACCCTCCCCTGAGTGTGACTTCTTCCTGCTTAATGGTCTTAGGACTGGGACATTGGCTTTCAAATTCTAAATGAAATATTGGGCTCTTCCTGAGTTTCAAACCTGCTAGGCTTTAGTCTACAATTACACCATCAGCTCTCCTGGGTCTCTACCTCTGGAGAACCCTAACTAATACAGTATCCATACCCCAACTGTACCGATACATCTCAGTAACCTGGAAAAGCCCCTACACTGTGCCTGGTCAGTGTTTAGTATGTTAGTTTCCTCCCTGTGTCAGTTTTCTATTGCTACTGTAACAAATTACCATAAACTTAGTGGCTTAAAACAACACACATTTATTATCTTACGGTTGTGGAGGTCAGAAGTCCAAAATCAGTCTGAGTGGGCTAAAATCAAGGTATTGGCAGGGCTGCATCCCTCCTAGAGGCTCTAGGGGAGAATCTGTCTCCTTGACTTTTCTCTGGAGGCCACCTGCATTCTTTGGCTTGTAGCCTCATCTTCCATCTTCAAAGCCAGGAACGTAGCATAATCCTATCTCTCTCTGCTCAGATCCTCCTGCCTCCCCCTTAAAAGGCCCCTTGTGATTACATTGGCCCACCAAGATAATCCAGGATAATCTCCTCATAGCAGGATTCTTGATTTAATCACATGTATAAAATCTCTTTTGCTATATAAGGTAGCATATCCACAGATTTCAGGGATTAGGACATGGACATCTTTTTGGGGGGCATTGTTAAACCTGCTACCTTCCCCCACAACTCATTTCCCCTTCTGACTCCCTCCCACTCTTTCTCCTGTCACTGGAGCATCACTAGCTCCCAGCCTTCTGCTCACCTCCCTGACATCCAGTCCCTTCATCCGGAGGCTTATGTACTGTACCAGCCTTGGTAACAACCAGTGCTTTGCTGATTCTCAAACTAATGCCTTCTGCCCCGCCCATGCTTCAGTCTCATTCTCCTTTTGTATCATCTTGCATATATACAGCGTGCGCGATCTCCTCACCATCCCCAAAGTCTCACCTCTCCCCTGTCCCTGGGCCACTAGCCACAGCGCCCCCAGACACCAGGTCCTCCAGGCTCAAAAGCTCTCCTACCCTCTTATCTTAACGCAAGCATTCCTTTCTACTGACCCCAAGTCTTTAAACAAAGTTTATTTCCTTAACAAATTACAAGTCAAAGAATCTCTAAACCCACCTATAACCTGTAAGCCCCCACTTTGAGATATTCTACTTTTTCGGGCCAAACCAATATATACGTTCCATGTACTGATTTATGATTTTACCTGCAATTCCTGTCTGCCTAAAATGTGTAAAACTAAGCTGTAACCCAGCCACCTCAGGCACATTTTCTTAGGACCTCTTAAGATATGTTCCCCGGACTATAGTTGCTCATATTTGGCTCAGAATAAACCTCTGTAAATTATGTTACAGAATTTAAGTTTTTTCTATTAATAACTCTCAGTAACCCCTGATTCCAACTGACATATTGATTTATCCAACATTTAGTAACCACTTACTCTGAGTAAGACACACACCTTGCAAAAGTCAGGCTCCATCTTTCCTGCATAATCTTCTCTCCTGCTCAACAAGACAACCGACCTCCGCCCAGAGAGGTTGATCATCATGATGTAGCCAAATTTATAAAAACTATTTAACAAGGAGAAATAAATACAAATCTAGTGGTTTTTCCTATGAGTTTTACATATACATGTATTTCGACAGCTATTACTGAGCATTTACAACATGCCAAGCACTTTATAAAATTCATTTCATCCTCATGACAACCATATTATACCCTGTATTATTCCCATATTTCAGATGAGGAAACTGGAGCTCAGAGAGGCTCAGACACTTTCCTGTGGTTACACAGGCCCCAGTGGCAAGGTTGTTTTCTAACCTGAACATGTCTGATGCCAAGCTCATGCTTTTTGCCATTAATCTGTGTTAGAAGAACTGGACAACCAGATTGAGCTTTTCCTAAGAGTCAGTGTAAAGGCTCGGCTGGCACCAGAGGCAGGTGCCAGGCAGTTTCCATGGAACCTTGGTTCAAAGTCAGTGGTGCAATCTGAGGGCGCTGGCCTCTGGACAAAGTGGCACTCAGGAAGGAGCTGGAGTCTAAGAGGTAGGACAACACCCACCGCAGCCTCCTTCTCTAGGGTGCACTCCATGGAGTCAATGCCAGTCTTTGCACCCAGCCAAGGGGACACCCTTGCCCTCAGCTAAGAGCACTCCCTACCGGCCACAAGGACACTGCAATCGCTCCTCTGTGTCCCTCAGCCTCAGCCCCACTGTTTGTCCTCCCAGAAGCCCAGTGTTTCCTGTGGTCCTTGTGTCTGTGGTGCTGGGTAATGCCTCTCAGATGGCTAGAGCCCTCGGGCCAGTTAGACCACAGACATGTGATTGGAGCCTCTACCTTCTGTCTTCTAGCTTTCTATCCTCCCATTTCCCAATAGGGTCAAAGTCCATGCTCAATTACATTTGCTAGGCCAGTAAAATGGCCAGATATTTTTGAAAGGTAGATAGTATAAAAAGATAGGGATAGAAACAACAAAAAGTTAAAAAGCTGGGGGGTGGTAGGGGGAGAGGGGGGTGGAATTAAAGGATAGAATTTCTGTTAGATTTCTCTTTGCTTGTAAGCAGAATTGTCATGTGTTTAAAACAATTGGTTATAAAATGTTTTTTGCAAGCCTTATGGTAACTTCAAATCAAAAAACCTGTAACAGATACACAAAAAATAAAAAGCAAGAAATTAAAACACACTACCAGAGAAAATCACTTTTAACAAAGGAAAACAGAAAGGAAGGAAGAATGAAAGAGAGGACCACAAAACAATCAGAAATCAAATAATAGCACAGCAGCAGTAAGTCCTTACCCGTCAATAATAACATTGAATGTGAATGATCCAAACTCTCCAATGAAGAGATATAGAGTGGCCAAATGGATGAAAAACACAAGAGCCAACTATATGTTGTCTGTAGGAAACACACTTTACCTATAAAGACAAACATAGACTGAAAATAAAGGGATGGAAAAAGATATTCCATGCAAATGGAAACCCAAAAAAGAGCAGGAATAGCTCTACTTCTATCAGATAAAATAGATTTCAAGACAAAAACTATAAAAAGAGACAAAGAAGGTAATTATATAATGATAAAGAGGTCAATTCAGCAAGAGGACATAACAATTCTAAATACACATGCACCCAACACTGGAACACCCACCTATGTAAAGCAAATATTATCAGAGCTAAAGAGAGAGGTAGACCCCAATACAATAATCACTGGAGACCTCGACACTCCACTTTCAGCATTGGACAGATCATTCAAACAGAAAATCAATAAAGAAACGTTGGACATGACCTGCACTATGTATCAAATGGACCTAATAGATATTTATAGAATGTTTCATCCAATAGCTACAGAATTCATATTCTTTTCCCCAGCTCATGGATCATTCTCAAGGATAGACAATATGTTAGGCCACAAAACAAGTGTTAAAAAATTCAAAAAAAAAAAATGAAATCATTCCAAGTATTTTCTCTGACCACAATGGAATAAAACTAGATACCAATAACAAGAGGAACATTGGAAAATATACAAACACGTGGAAATTAAACAGTATGCTCCTGACTGACCAGTGGGTCAATGAAGAGATTAAAAAGGAAATTTTAAAAATTCTTGAAACAAATGAGAATGAAAATGCAACATATTGAAACCTATGGGATACAGTAAAAGCAGTAATAAGAGGACAGTTTATAGCAATAAGTGCCTATATCAAAAAAAGCAGAAAAGCTTCAAACAAACAACCTAATGATGCATCTCAAAGAACTAGAAAAACAAGAGCAAACCAAATCCAAAATTAGTAGAATAGAAGAAATAATAAAGATTGGAGAAGTAAATGAAATTTAAACCAAAAAAACAATATAAAAGATCAACAAAATGAAAAGTTGGTGTTTTGAAAAGAAAAACAAAATTTGATACACCTTTAGCCAGACTAAGAAAAAAAGAGAGAAGACCCAAATAAGTAAAATCAGAGATGAAAAAGGAAACATTACAACTGATACTGCAGAAATCCAAAGGATCACTGGAGACTACTATGAGCAACTATATGCCAATAAATTGGAAAACCTAGAAGAAATGGATAAATTCATAGACACATACAACCTACCAAGATTGAACCAGGAAGAAGTCCAAAACCTGAATAAACCAACAACAAGTAATAGGATAGAAGCAGTAATTAAAAAGTCTCCCATCAATGAAAAGCCCAGGACCCAATGGCTTGACTGCTGAATTCTGCCAAGCACTCAAAGAAGAACTAACACCAATCTTACTTACATTATTCCAAAAAAATTGAGGAGGAGGGAGTACTCCCAAACACATTCTATGAGGCCTATATCACTCTGATACCAAACCAGATAAAGACACAACAAAAAAAGACAACTATAGGCCAATATCTCTGATGAACATTCATGCAAAAATCCTCAACAAAATACCAGCAAACTGAATTCAACAACACATTAAAAAGCTTATTCATGATGATTAAGTGGGACTCATCCCAGGGATGCAAGGATGGCTCAACATACACAAAACAGTCAATGTGATACATCATATCAACAGAATGAAGGACAAAAACCATATGATCATTTCAATTGATGCTGAAAAAGCATTTGATAAAATTCAGCATCCTTTCATGATAAAAACCCTCAAAACTGGGCATAGAAGGAACTTACCTCAACATGATAAAAGCCATATATGACAGACCCACAACTAGTATCACACTGAATGGGGAAAAACTGAAAGCCTTTCCTCTAAGATCTGGAACAAGAAGACAAGAATGCCCATTTTTACCACTGTTATTCAACATAGTACAGGAAGTTCTAGCTAGAGCAATCAGACAAGAGAAAGAAATAAATGGCATCCAAATTGGAAAGGAAGAAGTCAGATTACCCTTGTTTGCAGATGCTATGATCTTGTATCTGGATAAAGCTAAAGACTCCACAAACACACCAAAAAAACTATTAGAATTGATAAACAAATTCAGTAAAGTTGCAGGATAAAAAAATCAATATATAAAAATCAGTAGCATTTCTATATGCCAACAGTAAACAATCTGAAAAAGAAACCAAGAAAGTAATCCCATTTACAATAGCTACAAGTAAAACGAATACCTAGGAATAAACTTAACCAAAGAAGTGAAAGATCTCTACAATGAAAACTACAAAACAATCATGAAAGAAATCAAAGAGGACACAAAAGAATGCAAAGATATTCCATGCTCATGGATTGGAAGAATCCATATTGTTAAAGTGTCCATATTACCACAAGCAATCTATGGATTCAGTGTAATCCCCATCAAAATACCAATGACATTCTTCACAGAAATAGAAAAAATAATCCTAAAATTTATATGGAACCACAAAAGACCCATCCTGAGCAAAAAGAACAAAACTGGAGGGATCGCATTACCTAACTTCGAATTATACTACAGAGCTGTAACCAAAACAGCATGGTACAGGCATAAAAACAGACACATAGACCAATGGAACAGAATAGAGAACCCAGAAATAAATCCATACATCCATAGTGAACTTATCTTTGACAAAGGTGCCAGGAACATGCAGTGGGGAAAGGACAGTCTCTTCAATAAATGGTGCTGGGAAAACTGGATATTCACATGCAGAAGAATGAAACTCGACCCTTATCTCTCACCATATACAAAAATCAAATCAAAATGAATTAAAGACTTAAATCTAAAACCTGAAACTATGAAACTACTAAAAGAAAACATTAGCGAAACACTTCAGGACATTAGTCTGTTCAATGATTTCTTGAGTGATAACACCCAAAGCACAGGCAACCAAAGCAAAATTGGACAAATGGGATAACATCAAGCTAAAACGCTTCTGCATAGCAAAGGAAACAATCAACAAAGGGAAGAGACAACCCACAGAATGGGAGAAAATATTTGCCAACTACCCATGTGACAAGGGACTAATAACTAGAATATATAAGGAGCTCCAATAACTCAATAGGAAGAAATCAAATAATCCAGTTAAAAAATGGGCAAAGGATCTGAATAGGCATATCTCAAAAGACATACAAATGGCCAACAGATATAAGAAAAAATGCTCAGCATCACTAGTTATCAGAGAAATGCATATCAACACTACAGTGAGGTATCATCTCACCCCAGTTAAAATGGCTCTTATCAAAAAGACAGGCAGTAACAAATGCTGGCAAGGATATAGAGAAAGGGGAACCCTCATACACTGTTGGTGGGAATGTAAATTAGTGCAAGCACTATGGAGAACGGTATGGAGGTTCCTCAAAAAACTGAAAATAGAACTACCATATGATCTAGCGATCCCACTGCTGGGTATATATTCAAAGGAGAGGAATTCAGTATACCAAAAAGATACCTGCCCTCTTATGTGTATTACAGGGCTGTTTACACTAGCCAAGATTTGGAGTCAATCTAAGTGTCCATCAATGGAGGAATAGATAAAGTAATTGTGGTACATATACACAATGGAATATTATAAAGCCACAAAAAAGAATGAAATCCTGCCATTTACAACAACATGGATGGAACTGAAGAACATTATGTTAAGTGAATAAGCCAAGTACAGAAAGACAAATCTCACGTGTTCTGACTCACATGTGGGAGCTAAATATTAAAAACAACTGATCTCATGGTGACAGAGAGTACAATGCTATAGTTACCAGAAGCTGAGAAGGGTAGTAGGGAGGGAGGATAAAGTGGGGATGGTTAGTGGGTGCAAAAATATAGTCAGATAGTTAGATAGAATGAACAATATTTGACAGCACAACAAAGTGAGTATAATCAACAATAAGTTAGGGTATACATTAAAATAACTAAGGGAATGGAATTGGATTGATCCTAACAAAAAGAAATGATAAATGCCCGAAGTGATGGATACTCCAGTTACCCTGATTTGATTAATCATACGCCTGTATCAAAACTTCACCTATACCCTAAAAAGATGTACAACTATGTACCCATGATAATTAAAATTTTTTTTTTAATTTTTAAAAAACTGTAAAAAGGTCAGATAATATCAAGGAAAAAGATTACAGGGTGACCAAATTGGATAGATTATTTTAAAACAACTAAGATGAAATGCAAAGTAAGGGGAAATTACTTGTTATTGCTGTTTTCCCATATGAGATGTATAGTTTCAATAAGAACATGTAAAAACTCCTTGGACATATTTTGTTCCTGCATTTGTGCCTTTACCAGATGTCTTGCACAATTAGACATCTGTCCAAAGACAGAAAAATTTGCATTTGGATGTTTGTATCAGAGGCAGGAAATATAACATAATGGTTATGAGTCCCAGCTTCGGAGTTAGACAGACCTTGATACAAATTCCATCTGTTACTTGCTGGCTGGCCATGGACAAGTCACTCCACCTCTCTGAGCCTCAGTTTTCAGTTTTCTCGTTTTTGAAACAGTAATTAAAAGCATCTTCCTTGTTCACACCTACTAGGATGGATATTATTTAAATTAAATAAAAAAACAAGTGCTGGCAAAGATGTGGAGAAATTGGAACCCTTGTGCATTGCTGGTTGGAGTATAAAATGATACAAGCTGCTATGGAAAAGAGTATGACAGTACCTCAAAAAATTAAACTTAGAATTACCATATGACCCAGTAATTCCACTTCCGGGTAAACACCCAAAAGAACTGAAAGCAGGGACTCAAACAGATATTTGCACAGGAATGTTCATAACAGCCTTATTAACAATGGCCAAAAGGTGGAAGCAACCCAACAGTCCACTGATGGATGAATGGATAAACAAAATGTGTTATATGCATACAAGAATATTCAGCCTTTTAAAGGAAGGAGGTTCTGACACATTCTACAGTATGGACAAACCTTGAAGACATTATGTTAGGTGAAATAAGACAGACTCAAAAGGATAAATATTGTATGATTCCACTTACATGAGATATCCAGGTAGTCAAATTCATAGACACAGAAAATAAAGTGGTGGTTGCCAGGGTCTGAAGGGAGAGGGGAATGGATTTAATGGGTGTAGGGTTTCAGTCTGAGAAGATGAAAAAGTTCTGGAGATGGACGATGGTGATGGTTGCATAACAATGTGAATATACCTAATGCCACTGAACTGTACAGCTAAAAATGGTTAAAACGGTAACATTTATGTTACATTTATTTTCCAATAATTAAAAATAAAGTCTTCCTTGTAGTTTTGTTGTGAGGGTTAAATGGATTAATGTTGGAAAAGCAACTAACAGTGCTTGCACCCACGTGGGGGTGGGTGGGGTGTGTGACTAAATTATAGGCATCACTATCTTTACCTTTAGTTTTCAGAAGCAGTGGCTGAATCTTGACCAACCCAGGGCCTATGAGTAGGGTTGAACCAGGAGGAAAGAGAGAGTAGATGAGCAGAGAGACCCCTGGCTGAAATGGAGGGTGTTATAGCTGGAGAGAAAGATAGAGGGAATACAGGACCCCGGGGAGACCTAAGCCCAAAAAGCACCCCTGGAAGAAAAGAGGACCTCAAGGAGATGAAGAGGGGAAAAGACCTGCGGTGGGCCTGTTAAATCTGAATGTCAGATAAACAACAAAAAAAGGTTTAGCACAAGTGTATCCCAATATTGCATAACCCTGTTTTATTGCATGGGATATACTAACAGTATACTTATACTAACAGTATACTTATACTTAAATATACACATTGTTTATCTGAAATTCAAAGGCACCTGGGCATCCTGCATTTCTGTTTGCTAAATCTGACAATCCCAGGCCAGAGGCATGGCTCGCCCTTCAATACTTTACACTAAGTCACTCTAGGATGATAGCAGATTCTAGAATAAGCTGGTACCTAAAACTCTGGACAGGGCAGTGGCTGGGGGGCAGGAATGGGACAGGATTCTTCACTTTGAAAACTTATTCTTTCATATAAGAATTCCTATAAATAGCAAGTTCCCTTAACAGTAACACAGAAATTCATTTTTAAGACTTAAATTTGCAGCCCTACTTTTGAAGGAGCCCATGTGTCAAAGCTCAAGGCAGGAACAGCCACAGTCCCAAAAGCTTCCAAGAGCAGAAGGTGGGGTAACTGATACCAATTCCACTGCAGAGGGGTCTGGTAGAGAAAGGTCAATCGCTACCCTGTGCCCAGTGGGTCGCACATCCTCCCCAGGGCCCCACTAAACAGCCCAGTACCTCCAGCCCAGGTCTCTGTGGCCATTTGCATAGAGGGCAGTCACAGATTCCTCTGAATGCAGAGACCTAAAACAGCTTTGTCTATGTAAAACCAAACACAATTCTCCCGCCTCAGTCCCGAACTGATTAAAAGCTGGAGTCACTCGTTTTGTTTTGAGAAGTGCCAGGGTTTTATGCTCCAGGTCCCCCTTCCCTCCTCACTGTTTCCAGCTGCTGGGGCACTTCAGTGTGAAGGACCACACACCAGCAGCCCAGCGTGCAGAGGCCTGGGGGAGATTAAATCCCAGGCTGATGGGGGAGGGCCCCCTTCTTGGGCATGGGCGGCCCAGGGAAGCCCCAGTGCAGGAGGGGAGCTGAGCACCGAGAGGGGAGTTCAAGGAGAGAGCTGCCATGCCACCCTGACCCCCATGCACCCAGCCAGGCCTCTCGTCATCCTGCAAACAGCCCAGGGGACAGGGCCAAGGCCAGGCCGCAGGGGAGAGAGCACACAGTTTTGAGCGTGGCAAACAACGTGATCTCCTCCTTGACTTTTTAAAAAAATGTAAACAAATTTACTGGCCGCACGACAAATTCGGTTTGCGTGGAAGTCCAGAGGGAAGGGGGACAGCAAAGGGACATAGTTTGGGTTCTGACCCCAGCCTTAGCAGCTAACTGGACCAGCCTGGGCGATTTTGAGGATCAGGGAGGCCACGCTCGAACCAAGACCAAAAGGGCCGATCAGATGTGCGGTTGGGTTGTTTCCTTTGCCCTACTCAGGCCAGTCTGCAGCGAGCGTGTGTGTTTGCTTACTGCTCACAGTAGTCTCGGCCACACACCAGAATGGCAGCCTCTGCTGTGGCTCAGCATCGGGGACCCAGCGGCCAGCACCCGCCAGGCACCAGCGCAGAGCTCCCCGCGCCGGTTCGGCGGAATGGCGACGGCGCGGAAGGGGCGCCACGAAGGGAGGGAGCGCTGCAGCTGAGGGCTGTCCTTCCCACCTGAGCACAGCTCTGCCCTCCTCGAGGGCACGTTTCCTGCTTGCTCGGGATCAGAGGGGATAGTTTTGAGCACTTGGCGTCCCTCGGCTATTTTTCTCACACCAAGTTTTGAAGCAAATGGGGTCGAATGTATGGTATTAGGCACTGGTATCCAACTCCTTTCTCCTCTGCCTTTGGAACCCACTGTCCTCACGCTGCGGGGACATGGCAGGGGCGTCCTTTCTGAGGCTGCAGCAGGGGGCCTTCAACAAACCACTCTTTCTGACCCCACCTGCCAAGCGCCCTACCAACAGAATGGGGCTGTCGGGGGCCAGCTAGAGGATGTGAAAATAGAGCAGAAGGCACATGACGGAGGAGGCCAGAACTTCCATGCTTCTGCTCTGCTCCAGAAGAGCAGGCTTGGGCCCAGCGTCACATAGGGAGGGCTGTGCTAGGGAAGACTGGGAGGGCCCCTACCCTCACCTCCTGAGGACCAGGACCAGGACAGACCTGTGTCTCCCCTTCCCCCTTCGCTCCTCCCCTCCCCCAACCCAGTGCTGTAATGAAAATTCACGTTCAAAGCTTCACGTGGGATCTGATTTTCAACACTTTAATTGGATTAATAGAAACAGGAGTGGAGCGAGCTCCAGCCCTTCCTCCAGGACACCCCTCCCCCATTTCCGCCGCCTCCTCTGTGCTCAGCTCTCTCTTCCTAGACTTCTTGCTTGGCCTCTGCTGTTCTCTCTCCTTGCTATCCTCCCATCCATCTCTCCTTTCTGACCTTCCTTCCAGCTCAATCCCACAGCCTCCTCCTCTCTGTTTCCAGCACTTTCTGAGGCTAGCAAAATTTTCTTTCTTCCTTAATTAAGGAAAGAGCGGTCCAGTTACTTCAAATCCTGATGAACGGAATATTTCTAAAGAAATTCTATTATATTATGTTCTGGAATATATACTATCTACTAAGAGAGGTACAGGAGAACAGCACTGAAAGTCTTTAACAGATATGAATTAAATATAATTAGTGGGCAAGTGTTACTGTTAAAGGTCCTCATTCTTGAGGTGCCTAACATTTCCCAAACATAATCTGGACTTTGATACTGCCACCCCATTTTTTAAATAGATATAGCTAAAATACAGAGGGAAAGAAAACACTCTGATTCTATGATCCATGGTTAATATTTTGGGGCTGGGAGGTGCCATATCCTTAATAACAACAACAAAAATCCCATACCGCTAAAAGCTTTCGACAGGAAACCACCTGAGTCTTGGCACCTGCTCTGAGCTGCAGGACTAACTCACAGTGAGACCTTGGACACATGACTTCATTTCTCTGTCCCCGATTACTTCACATATACACTTAGAGGGTTGGTCGTAATCAGTGGGCTCCAACATTTTTTTATTGCATGCCTCCAACAGCAAAAACATTTTGAGCAACCACTCCTGCTATATGTATATCTAGTTACAAAGTGTCTGGATATATTATGTGCGTGGATATATTATGTACACAATGTAAAGATTATTTTTAAGGATAAAATAAACATGAAATAAATGATTATTTTATGTCTTCTTAATCATGATGGCTTCAATTTATCACTCACTGATATTTGAAGGCAAAATGTTTACTTAATGGCAAAACTTGTTGCTGTAAATCCATATGACAAGTAAACTTCAAGATCATTTCAATTTGCTTTAGTCACTGACTTCCTCCTGCCAGATCTTTGTTTTTAATCTCATAATGTGGGGAAAGGAGAGCTCATGTGAGAAATTAGAGAAGTGTCAGCTCAGTCGTTGTTTTAACGTTATTTTGTAGTTTTAATACTATCTTTAAGACAGTTTTTTGCAGGGATCTTTTAGGCTGCCTATATATTTTGTCAGGATAGGCATTAATTAAGCCTAAACAATGTACTAACATTGTTCGTACACATCACATAGGACAGGATGAGAGCATCCCCTCCAGTCTGGGGACTTCCACTCGTACATCCTGCATTGCACGTGCCATCTGATGTATGGACCTAGTGGAGGAATAGATGTTTCTCGGTTTTTGTTTTGTTTTGTTTTGTTTTTCTGAGTCAGAGTCTCGCTCTGTCACCCAGGCTAGAGTGCAGTGGCGTCATCATAGCTCACAGCAACCTCAAACTCCTGGGCTCAAGCGATCTTCCTGCCTCAATCTCCCAGTGGGACTACTTTTAGTAGAGATGGGGTCTTGCTCTTGCTCAGGTGGTTTTCAAACTCCTGAGCTCAAGCAATCCTCCTGCCTTGGCCTCCCAGAGTGCTAGGATTACAGGCATGAGCCACTGCACCTGGCTTCATTTCATGTTTTTAAGTAGACTACAAATAGAAATTGAAGTCTAATTATTCTTTGCCACCATCCAGAGGATTGTCTTGGGGCCACCCTTTAGTGACCACTGCTCTAGGATCCCCTAATCAATAAAATTATTTGATTCTCCAATGTCTCCATAGACAAAGAGTCTTTCCAGGCTCTTCATTTCACCTGCTGCTACTTAGTGCTCCCTATTTGTGAACTAAACCAAAGCCAAAGTAAGAAACGCCTTGCACCAAGGTCTGCAAACTGTGCAGGGCTGAGCATCTGAGGTGAGCAGCACTCGTGCCCTCGGACATAGCTGGGCCCCAGAGCCCAGCCTCACATAGTGGGCCAGTGTGTGGGGACCCTCCTCTGGGGGATCCTTCTCCACTGCTCTCTCACCTGCACCACCACTCGCCACACGCCACAGGTCCCCCCTATCTCCAAAGCATGTGTCCCCTTCCCTATCCAGAAACCCAGCTTCTGCCCAGCCAATCCCATGTCTGCCTCCTGGAGAATAAGAAGAGAAGCTCCTTTTCATGTGCATAAGGGTGTTCACACAGGTGGGACCACATTGGACTTTCCATCTGGAATCTTGTTACCAGTTAGCTTCTAAGGGAGAGCAAGTGACTTGACCTGGGTCACAAAGCTACTACTAAATTTGAAGCTGAGGTCTAGATCATTCCAAATCCCACACTGTTTCCAACTCTCCAAAAGCAGGGAGTGACTATGGTTTGTATGCATGTCATGTGTTCCCATATGTGCATATAAACATGCATATACATGCAGTCATACAATATAGTAGAATACAGGGGTCTTGGTAGATAAATAGCTGCAATAGGGTGAGGCCAGCGTGTCCCAGCAGTCATAGGTCCAAACATGGACAGGCAGGTTGAGAGCCCCTAGAGCAAGCAGTGGCTTTGCCCACACCCTTAGGTCTTGGTGGCTGTAAGAGAAGGAGGGTGTGCCCACTCACAACATCCTAGCAAAACTGAAAACAAGACTCAGATTTGTCTGCCCCTGACTCATCCGCTTGGCCCCTTTGAAGGGATGGTATTTACTCTGACAGTGGACAAAAAGCCTATTCTGGTTTGAAAAGGAATCAGATTCCTTGTCAAGGTGATAATGACCCAAATACCATTTGGGGACCTTCTGTACCAGCTGTCCAAGCTTGAGGGTGTAAACCCAGTGAGGAATTTGTGGTCCTTCTGTATCTACAAGACTATGTGATTGGCAACCAAGTGCAAGTTTCAAAAACAAGAGAGCAGAGGAACAAAGCAGCAAAACTGGGCTTGGCTCACCCCTCCTTAAGTGTGATTAGCACTCGCTTTCGTCACTTCTCCTCGTGGTATTGCCGGGCCTTCAATCAGCCCACTCTCAGTTAAGGGGGCTCTCAGCTTCAAGATAGTGAAGATGATGACAACCATGATGGCAATGGCATTCACCATGTGTGGTACACATACTTCGTTCCAAGAACAGTCATTGACACTTTTCAAACATTATCTCAATTCACCCAGTAGTCCCATGAAGTAACAACTATTCTCATCTTCAAATGAGGAAACTGAGGCTCAGAGGTCCTTGGTAATTATCCCAAATTCACATTGCTATTGAAGGGTGAAGCCAAGATTTGAATCCAGATCTTGGAATCTATCTGGCTCCAAAGGCCATGAACTTAAACCCTACTCCAGAGACCCTAGGTTGGAAACTGAGAGAAGAGCCACCCTTTTACAGTGCATTTATCATGGAGTAACTTGACCAAACAAATATTTAGAACTAGGTATCCTCTTCCTGTTAGGTGATGAGAAATTGTCACCACCCCCTCATCCATCCACTCAATAAATACTAACTGAGCATCTGCTATGAGTCAGGCACTGCTCTAAGTGCTGTGGATACAGCAATGACCAAAACGAACAACTTCCTGTTCTCAGAAAACTCAGAATGTAATAAATGAGACAGATAACAAATCAACTAATACATAATATGTGGGGGGAGGGTGATAAGCACCATAAAAAAATAAAGCAGGGAGATAAAGCATGAGAGGGGAAGAGGGAGGGGAGGCTGCTATTTTGGACACAGCAGTCAAGGAAGACCACTCTGATAAGGGCACATTTGAGCAGAGACCTGAAGGAGTGAGGGACTAAGCATTCCAGGTGGGGGAACAGCAAAACAAAGTGCTACAGGTAAGAGCAGGCCTCAGGGCCACTTTCACCCCATGCTCTGAGGTTCTCAAGCCTGCTTCCCCCTTTGCTCATTGGCAGAACTATATTATCCTTGTTGTGCAGGGAGGAAATCAGAGGCCTAGATTCAGACAGTTATTCTTCTTCCTGGTTTCACAGAGAAAGGAAAAGGAAGTCACTTTTGTTGTGTTTACGTACATGAGCTTATTTATCCTTACAACGGCTATGAAAAGTAAGTATATTAAAGGTAGGGTCTGCTGGCTCCAAAGTGAACCTATGACTTCAGATTTATGTCATTATTTCCTTCTGAAGAGCTCAGAGCACCTGGACACCAGAACTTCACGTCCTGAACCATCCACCCATCAGACATTAGCTGGGAGCCTACTGTGTGCCAGGCTCGTGCTGGGCACTGTGAGGACATAGGGATTAGCAAAACAAACACACTCCTCCTCCCAAGAGGTTCTTTGACCACTCAGCAGGGCCAGGTCCTCAGTGTGGCTCATGCTTTCTTGTCACCCCTCCAGCCCTAGGCCTGGACCCCACAGGAATTCCTCCAGTCTCAGCTCTGGCAGAGGGAAAATGAGTCCTGAGTCTCTGGGTCTCGGCCCACTCAGAGCTGCCAGCTGGGGCTCAGTCTCTGCTAGCTGCCCCAGTCACCCTCCACTCTGCTTTGCAAAGTCCTCCCAGCCAACAGAGCTGGTTACAAGTTGAACTCACCAGTTCTTGCCGACAGACTGAGGTAGAGTGAATGAGGTTACCAAGATCCCGTTGCTTCCCAAGGAATGGAATTCAAGAGACTCCATAAGGTGGACCAAGCTATTGGAAGAATCCAAGATGAGTTTGGAGATTCAGGCAAAGGTCTACCCAGTTCTCCTTTGATCCAAACAGTATGCCTGACAATAAGCCCACCACATCCCCTGCCTCCAGAGGAAATTACACACCATCAGGTGTAACCAGGAACTCATCTCTCAAATTCTGCCATAGGGGGATATAACTTCCAAAGCCAGTGGATCAATGGATTTAGCCAACAGATGAGACTCGAGTCTGATTGGACACTATCAAAGCTTATTCAGAAATGGGCCCATCTGCCCACCACATCCCCGCATCTTAGTTTAGGAAAAGTAAACGGGGTGGTTGGAATCAGACGGGGAGGGGTGGCAGAGGGGAAGAATGTTAAATTGCAGCTGAAATCCACCTCCCCCAACCTTAAGGGCTTCGCCTTCAGTGTCAACAAATATGCAACCAATTAATGTAATTGCAGAGTTATTTATGGTGCCCAGCAAAGTGCAGCTGGATCCTAAAAGACAAGGTTGGAAGCAGAGAAAAAACTCTTTCTCAGTTTTCGGTGTGTGGTTTTGCTGGTTGGGGTTTTTTGTGGGGGGAGGGAGGGTTCCTTTTCTTTCACATGTTTCAGTCGACTTGTGGTATCCATGTGTCTGGTGGTCATGGCCCCTTCCAGGCAGTTTGCAGGTGTTCCTGCCTGGGGAAAGGGGGGGCGGAATATGAGGGGGAAGCCAGAGGAAAACAGCTAAAGGTCTTCCGATTTCAAACTGTGATCTGACATGGCAGACTTTTTCAAGGCTCCCCACTCCGACTGCTCCCCTGTCTTAATCCTCCTGCATTGACCCTTTCCATAACAACCACCACCAAAAATTGCACAGAGACCCTTTTTCTCATAGCTGTTACATGATTGTCTGGGATGACAGCTGTGTTGCCACTCAGCGCCCCGCACAAGACAGGTTTTAATTAGAGTTATTGAGGGGTTTGAATTGGCACAATTAGGGCCAGCATTAATGGGGTCTCCATGTGTTCTTTTGAACAGTTTGGCCCTATTTTTTGTCCCAGGGCAGGAGGGGGTTGCAACTAATGAAGTTGGAGACTGCAAATTATCTCAGCAAAAGGAGGGCAAATGTAAACCACCCAGGGGAGGGGGAGACACTCAAAGGAAAGAAAAGAAAAGGAAGCAGTTACATATGGTGGAGACACAAACGTATTCACACACACTTATTTTCATGTCTTCCTTTTTTTAATAGTCCTTTTAGAAGGAAGATGTGGCCACCAAATATGTATCATTGGCTAAGAGGGCAAACAGGAAAGATGTATATACTGTATCAAACTACACTGGGGATGGGGTGTCTGTGTGTGTGTGTGTGTGTGTGTGTGTGTGTATTATGCACATATATGTTTTTATGCTTGCCCCAAAAGCTTACGGGCATATTAGAGAGAGATACAAACTTCTATTATCAAAAATCCCGACTTTTCATTATCCAAAATGTTGATTGCTCTTTACTCTCCCAATTTCCTAGTTCCTTTCCTCCCGATGTCTTGTCTCTCTTTGAACTCCTCAAGCCCTGTCCTCTGTGCTCTCCTGAGAGGGCTCGGTCAAAACAGATGAGCTCATCACCAAGTCTCTGGACCCCAACCCATGGACATGCTCAATAAAGCACAGCCCATGAGGGTGCTGGGGACAAGCCTGAAGCCTGGTCAGCCCCAATGCATTTAGCTTCCTTGTGGACCTGACACTCTTCCCAGAAGTGCCCTTGGTGAAAGGTGTTTTCAGTCAAAAGTCAACACAGCCGTTTGGGGAGTAGGAAGACCAGAATTGGAAAAACAAATATGATCAAGCCCAGTTATACATCCAGTCTGTCTAAGTGAAAAGGAGGCAGTTGAACCGAAACAAGTCTCGGTGTAGTGTGGCCCCAGAGCTGGGGCTGGCTTTTGGGTGGCCTGTGAGCTTTGGGTACTCAGGAGTGAAACAGGCCACAGTAGAATGCATAGCTGGAGGCAGGGTCACTCACGAGTTGCAGCCAAAAATGAAAATCAGGGTGAGCCCTGTCCCCAGCACGGGGGCCAGCAGCGGGGCTGGCTGCCTGCAGCAGAGTCCTCTCCCTACTGGTTTCAAGGCAAGGCTCAGGCCCCATTTTTGCACAGGTGACGACGTTGCCTTCCTTCATGCTGCCTCCCTTGATTTTTCAGCTCTTCCAATAGCCAAGGCTACTCCTGCCATCTGGCATAATGAACGGAGGAGGGGGCTGGCTCACCTGCTGTGGGACGGTCTTGGCAGAGAGAAATGGGGAGCACAGAAGGGACTAGGGCCACTCCCAACCCAATGGGGCCCAACAAATGTGGCCAGACAGACACCTAATTCAAAATGCCTGCAGCACTCAGCAGACCTTTGGGTTCAAGTACACACACAGGTCGGCCTTGTCTGACGCAGCCAACTCTTCTCCTGCCACACGCCCCGCCAACCAGAGTGCTGAACTTTAAGAATTCCATGTGGCTAGTTAATTGGTTTTCCCAAAAGATGAAATTTCTGAGCCCAATGAAAACAAGCATGCCTACATGTGAAGCATGCCAAGGTTGTTCTAAAACAGTGGTTCTCCACAGGGGGCAAATTTGCCCCCCAGGGGATATTTGGAAACGTCAGGCCACATTTTTGGTGATCCCGCCTGGAGGGTAGAGCCAGGGATGCTGCCAAACATCCTGCAATGCACAGGGCGGCCCCCGCAACAAAGAATGATCCAGGCTAAAATGTCAGTAGTGCCAAGGTCGAGAAACCCTGCTTTAAAGTCAAACAGACCTGGGTTCAAATCCCAGCTCTGCCACTTCCTAGCAGGGCGATTTTAGCAAGCCAGTAACCTGTCCAAGCCATGGTTTCCACATCTGTAAAACAGGCACAGTAAATACCTCACTCATAATTAAAGCAACTCATTGGAGGGGTTCAAGAAATATTCTTTCCCTTTTTTGTTAACTTCAAAGAATGTTCTAGGCTATCTTTACTAAAATCACTAAAATTGTGGCATTTGGGTAATCACGAATGAAGACTTCCAGCCCTGCAGTCGCCTTTTACACTTGCAGCTGTCACCTGCTTCCTTCCTGGAGTGCATTTCTGACATAGAAAGTGGGAGGCCCCGAACCCTTTGGGAGAAGCCTTCAGGACACCGTCCTTATCTCTGAGTCAAGCAACGCAGGAAGCAGTCTGCAGGGCCCAGCTGCGCTGTGGTCCCCGGCTGCGCCCCCAGGGACCGACCCAGGACAGGCGGGAGGTGGGGGGCGGCCTCATTTCCGGTGGAGGTGGACTTGAGGAGTTTGGCCTTTTCTTTTGAATCACACAGCGCAAAACGTCAATTAGCTGAGCCCTGAAAAATGAGCGCGCTCTCTGCTCTCCGGGGGAAGGCAGGGTGCCCCCGGCCGGCCTGGGGTTGCTGCCCCGGTCCCCCTATTGTGCCTCCAACAAGGGCGTTTTATTGAAAAGAGCTGAGTGCGTCTAATGCAGTTATCCGTGTCCGCCCCATCGGGCCGTGGGCTGGGGGCGAGGCACGCAGCTGCCGCTGCCTCACACGCTCCCAACAAAGGAACGTGCCGTGGAGAATTTGCTCCCCTTTGAACGGCTCATCTGGTTTCCATTTTTGAAAGGTTCCCCAATCTTCGCTTCCACCCAGCCCCCATCCCACCTTCACCCCCGCCCCTCGCCCCTCCGCTCTGCTCTAGCTGTGCCCCTTGGGAGAGGGCGCTCCACGTCCCCCACGCGGTCACCCCATCACGCGTGCTGGAGGTGTGGGCGTCCCCCCTACGCCCGACAGGGCTGCACATCGGAGCGCGGGGCCAGCTGGGAAAACACACCCGGCCAGCTGCAACTGTGTTCTCAGGCCTGGGCCTCAGTTTCCCCATCTTTAAAGTGCCATGGTTTGATGCCACCTGAATGCCTTTCAGTTCCAGTGGTCTGCGAGTAAAGGAACTGACCTGTAAAACATATGGCAAGTACATAATAGAACAATTAAGAAAATTTAAATTGCCTTTAAATTCGCAGCCTGGAGATTAACCATCATCAACTTTCCAGAGTATTTTCTGCAAGTATTTTTCTATGTATAGGAAATCATATGCAATAGTGGGGAATTTAGAAAAAAAAAAAAAAAGAAGTCACATGCAAAATTATCTTTGTTTAATTAAGATCATGTGTATACAGTTTTATTTCCTGCTTTTACTTATATCTGAAGGCATGTTCCTATGTTTTGTTTTTGAAGAGACCAGGGTCTCGCTCTGTCAACAAGGCTGGAGTGCAGTGGTACGATCATAGTTCACTGCAGCCTCCAACTCCTGGGCTCAAGTGATCCTCCTGCCTCAGCCTCCCGAGTAGCCAGGACTGTAGAAGCAACATAATGCCTGGCTAATGTTTTTTATTTTTTATTTTATAAACAGGGTCTCACTATGTTGCCCAGGCTTGTCTCCAACTTCTGGCCTCAAGCGATCCTCCTGCCTTGGCTCTCCCAAACCACTGGGATTACAAACATAAACCACCACATGCTAGGCATCCTATGTTAATAGTCTTTGAAAACGTGACATTTTTAAACAGCTGCCAAATATAACGTCATGGGTTTATCCCACAATTGATGCAACTGGTTCTCCCATTGTTGCACATTTAGGTTGTTTTTGTATTCACTTGGGTGGCCGTTGTTGTTTTTACCCCACTATTACAAATTACAAGGCCATTTTTTAAAAGAGAATCCTCAAGTGGCTTGCCAAGCTGACAGATGGATCTAAACCCCTGCCCCACTACAAATCAAAGGCATAAAGCCAGCACTTCCACCTCTTCCAAGGGCTGACTTGAGGGGAAAGGTCATTGCTGGCCTCCTCCTCCCCTGCCTGACATCTCCAGGCACCTACAGGTTGGAAATTCACATTCGAATCATGGCCCCTACAAATTATGGCCTTGGGCAAACTATATAATTCCTAGTGCCCTCAGCCACCAAATGAAGTTATAATCATGCCAAACCCAGAGGACTGTTGGGAGAACTAAGATATGCAACATGCTGAATATGTGACTAGGACACAGCTGCCTGGCTGTCCCCCTTACTAACTGTAACCTTGGGCAAGTTTGCTATTCCCTCTGTGACTCAATTTCCCCACCTATAAAATGGGAGTTGTGAGGATTGAATGAAGTATTACATAAAAAGTACATAAAAGTATGCCTGGCACATAGTAAGTGCTCAATAAATTTAGCTATCACTACCATGTACTTGACTGCCCCTGCTTCCTCCCTCCCTCCTCCCACTCCCCAAGGAACTAGTTTTCTGTTTCACCTCCCAGGACTAGCCCCTTCCAAGCCCTTATCAACACAAGTTCCTCCATTCAACCTCAGGCCCAGCTCCACCTGACTGATCCTAAGCCCTCAGAAAGCAGAGCTCCAGACAAGATGCTAAGCTCCAGCAAAGAGCCCAGGCCCCAGGGAGATCCTCACAGAGCATCCACACCCCCTCCACACCCCCAGCCTTTGCTGCTCCAATCTAGCATTCTCCCTGGCTCAGAGAAGGGGCCTGGGTGGGAGTGAGGGGGCTGCCTTGCCACAGCTTTCAGTCTCCCCTCCTGCCTTCTCAGGACTTTCTGTTCATTTCTCCAGATAAAAGTAACATCAGTAGCAGCCACCACTGACTGAGTCCCCACTAGATGTCAGATCCTACAAAGTGTTATAATGGCATCTGTGAAGGATCAACCCACTGCACAATGAAGCATGAAAACTGAGCTCAGAATGGTTGAACAACTTGCCCAAAGCAGTAGAGCAGAGATTTGACCTCAAAAGAGTCTGCCCACACCATCTTGTTCTGCCCAGGACACTACATGGCTCAGGTTTCTTTATCAGTGAAGTTGAAGTCATCATCACCTCCCCTGCAGGATATGCCCTGAGGAACCTAAAAATGGGAGGGCATTTGGGGGAGGATTGCCAGATTTAGTAAATAAAAATACAGGACACTCAGTTAACTTTGAATTTCAGATAGACAACGAATAATTTCTTTAGTGTAAGTATACCCCCATGCAATATTTGAGACATACTAAAAAACCTTCATTACTTATCTGAAATTCAGAATTAACTGGGTGTCCTGTATGTTATCTGGCAACCCCAAGTGGAGGGTTTCATTACATCCCCCAGCAGCTGGTTCAGAGATAAGAGGCAGAGTCTTGGCCTCCATGTGACAATGATATGTCCCCTAGTCCTCTCCCATCTCTGCACTTTCATAGCTCAGAGGTTAAGTGACTTGTCTAAGATCACAAACCTGGAACTTGAACTGCACACAGCCCCAGGCTCCCAGGTCTCCTGGTACAGTGCCCAGAGAAGTGGTCACCACAGCCCCAGGGCAGATCTGTGCTTTCCAGTGTAAAATTATCATTCAGCTGGATTGACATAAGAAAATTGTGGGCAACATCTGAATGTTCAACAGGTAATGTAACCTAAAGACTCCCTCTTCCTTTAAGACTTGTTACAAATCTGTTGGTTACAAGTGACAGAACCCTTGACCTCAACTAACTTAGACTAGAAAGGAATGGATAGCTCGTGTCAACTGATAAATCCAGATGACCGCATTGATGGCTGATGTCAAAGGGACACAGGAGCCAACTGAAAGAGCTCCCAATGCTCAAAGCTGGAACGATTTGAGCAACAAAATGGAGTATTAATAGTATTAGATAATAACCCAAAGTATAAAATAAATATCCAGGAATCTATACTTACATAAATACACAATTAAATAAATAAATATGGGAGAAGAGGCAAATCTCCCATACCTAAGAATTCCAATAATTTATGTAGATACTGCACCCTCAGGGGTAAGGAATATAACTCTCACTCCTTAAGCACGGGCTGCGCATAGCGACTTCCTTCCAAAAGGCACAATATGGAAAGGGGGATAGAAAGAGTAACTTTATAGTGAGGAAACCTGGCACACTCTACCTTAGCCAGGTGATCAAGGTCAACGTCAATGATGGTAATTCGTGATGTCAGGATGTAGCCTTGATATGTGATGAGAGTGGCACTTTTGCTCCTGTGGCCTTCCTCCAAAAACATAACCCCAGTCTAATTACGAGAAAAACAGCAGACAAATCCCAATTGAGGGGCAGTCTACAAAATTCCTGACCGGTACTCTTCGAAATTGTCAAGATCACCAAAGACAAGGAAAGTCTGAGAAATTGTCACAGCCCAGAGGAGCCTAGGGAGACACCATGACTAAACGCAACGTGGTTTCCCGGATGGGATCCTGGAGCAGAGAAAGGGAATCAGGGGAAAACTGGGAAAACGTGAACAAAATATGCCAATATCAGTTCATTAATTGTGACAGACGTACTATACCGACATACAATATTAATAATAGGAGAAACTAAGTATGGAGTCTATGGGAACTCTCTGTACTACTTCCACAATTTTTCTGTAAATCTAAAACTATTCTAAAATATAAAGATTATTAAAAAATACCCCAGGGGCTTCCGATGTGGTTGGACTCAGAGCTCAAATCACATCCTCATCGTTGGACTCTGTCGTCCTCTGTGCCAGGCTCAGGCTCAGCTGGCAGCAGCGCTCCATGCCACGTCCCGTCTGGTTGGGATCCAGCAGCAAGGAGCAGCTGCTGCTCCCCCCGACTCCCAGCAAGGCTCTCGGTGCCTCACTGCTCTGGTTGAGCCACGCGCTCCATCCCTGGGGCCACAGGAAGGAGAAGCCCCGAAGGGCTCACACCTGGCACCTGCATCAGCTCTGAGTCGGGGGCCGACTGTGAGGGAGAGATGGATACATGAAAACTTGGGGGCCATCACCTGAAGCTGGCGAACGGGTGTTTGGTGGTCAAAAGTCACCCATGTCCAGTGCCCCCTTCAACATTTCTGATACTAAAATGTCCATGTATGAAATGCTGACAATGATTATTTCTGTAGCATCCCTACTTGCCAGAATAGTTAGCTACTCTGTATCTGCCCGTCAGTTTTTAACAACCAATTCAAGGAACACCAACGTGGAGGAAGCACTGCTCAAGTCTGGCCCTTGCGCTAAAGGCTAAAGCATCGCAGACGAAGGGGCAGGAACAGCGAATCGCCAGACCATCCTGGTCTTGTTTTAGGACTTCATCTTGAGGGCCCAAGAAACCGATCTGACAGCCTGGACAAGGACGGGCGGAACAGAAAATCTAGAGGGCTTCCAACAGGAGCCTTGAGCCTGAAGCAGAAAAGGTTGGAACCCCCCACTGTCGTAACAATGTTTAGTTATGCCAACTGAGCCAGACACTTTCCTTGGCCCATGCAGGCTTGGGCTCGTGTGGTCCCCACAATAGTGCCAGGCTGTAGGGATTATTATCCCCATTTTGTAGGTGAGGAGACTGAGGCACAGCAAGTTTAAGCAAATTTGCCAAATGTCATGCAGCTGGCAAATGACAGAGCTAGGATCTGATCCCAGGCTCTGGATCCAGAACCACCTTACTAGAAAGCATAAAATAGAAAATGACCCCAAAATATAGAAGTATTCAATATCCAGCTTCTCAGCCCAGTTTCGTTTTGTTTTCTAGACATAGGGTCTTGTTCTGTCACCCAGGCTGGAGTGATCATAGCTCACTGCAACCGCGAATGCCTGGGCTCAAGGGATCCTCCTGTCTCAGCCTCCCAAGTAGCTAGGATGACAGGCACATGCCACCATGCCCAGCTAATTTTTTTAATTTTTTGTAGAGATGGGGTCTCGCTCTGTTGCCCAGGCTGGTCTTGAACTCCTGGCCTCAAGCGATTCTCCCACCTCGGCCTCCCGAAAGTGCTGGGATTACAGGCATGAGCCACTGCGCCTGGCCTCACCCCAGTTTTTTAATCCTGGGTTACCATTGACCTTCCTTTGATTGGAAAGTCACTTAAGTTTTCAACCTCACTTCAAGTGTCTGGAATTTGCAGGGCATAAAATAACTAATATCTTTCTCTGGAAAGAAAATAAAAACAAGCCAGGGGTAGGGCCTGAACAGGTTCCCTGAAGAAAACACAGATTTGAGGTAGTGAGTTCAATTGGCACCTGCATGCTATTTTTTTCTTGGCTTGTTCTTGAGATGTTTTAGCACCAACCTGATATTTTTCCTCTTCTGAGCCTGCCGCCAGTTCACCCTGCCTGCTCTCTGCTCAGGGCTGGTCCCCAGCAGTGTTCAGAGTGAGCCCGGCACTGCCAGACAAGAGCACTCTGCACTGGGACGCTCAGCCTGGCCCAGGGCTCTTGGCTGAGAGCGGACGTGGGACGGGCATCCTGACCCGCTCTCAGGAAATCCCCATGGGACTTTCGGCTCTCGCTTCTTCACTACTACAGCCTGAGTCCACAGTAACTGCTAGAAAGAACGTCATTCCAGATTCAACTCATTCTCTTCGCCTAGCCAAGTGGTTCAAACCAGAACCCTGGGCCTGCACCCCACAGAGCCAGCCAGTCCTGGAGTCCTAGGATCCATCTCCTCCGTGGCTCCGAAATGTGCCCCCTCTTCCCCGCTCCTCGCCACCCACAGGCCAGCTGCTCCTCACTCCTCACCGGGTTTATTCTAACTCCCTCGAGCCCCTCTGCCTCCGAGTCACTCCTCCATTCCCTGAGCCCTCACCCCGCGGCCAGAGCCATCTTTCTGAAGCCCAGTGACGATCAACTACCTAAAAAAGTCCATGGACCCCCACTGCCTACACGATGAAGCCTGAACTCCTGGGGTTCCTGAGGGCCCAGCTCATTTGAGGGGTCATGGGAGAGAGAAGAGAAATGCAGGGCATTGCCTTTGTCCCCAGAGAGTCCCAGTGGGCCTGGGAAGACAAGAGAGACATGGGAAGCTGTGCATGAAGCAGACTCAGGGGTCCGTGTAAGACTGCGTTTAGCAGAGTGCCTGGCACATAGGAGCTCAATAAATAGCACCCATGATAATAATGATAATCACGATCATTATTATACGATGTGCCAGGATCTAGTGCTGCTTGCTCTGAGGGGGTCATTCCAGGAGCCAGCTGCAGCCGGGCAGAGAAGCCACCCCTCTCCTACACACTCTGTCCTCGGTTTTCACGTTTGCTAGGGGACAGATTTGGAAAGAAGCTTTGAGATCCTCGGTTGAAAGATGTTCAAATATCCAGGCTTTTTTGGACTTGTCTGTCAGCAACCCTCTACTTCCTCACAAGCTCACCTCCCTGCCCTGACACCCCACCCACCCAGGTCAGCCGGGGGGCCCCCAGGCTGGTTCAGCAGGGCCCGGCGGGCCAAGGCCCTCAGCATCCCCTGGCCTTCCCCAAGCACATCTCGGGGCTGCGCTGGGAGAGACGACAAGGCCCCTGGGAATCCTCTCCGGCTTCCCTGTCACTGGCCGTCTATGCCCAGGTGGATGGCAGGCCCAAGCGCACCCCAAGCTGCCCAAGCCCTGACACACTTAGTTGTCGTTAAAAATCCAGCCTTGCTTTCCAGAGAGCAGGTGGCTTGGCTGCGGGCTAGGCCAGATGCAGGCAGCCCACAATACACACGCCCCCCACAACTCATTGCCTAGGCCTCTGCCCTTCCATGCCTCCCCTCCTTCCACTCTGCCCCCGCCACTTGCTCTAAGCCAAACTCCAACACCCTCAACGGTTTCCCAACTGCTGCTGCCCATGGGGTTCCAGGGAGCAGGTCAGCGCGGGAGGAGCCGCAGCAGCTCGTGTGAAAACAGCCCGCTGGCCCCAGCCGCTCACACCTGCACACTCCATTCATCCCCACTGTTTACACATTGTCATCCGCAATTAATGCTTTCCCAGGAACTGCGGTGGCTGATTGCCCCACTGCTGCACAGAGGCCCCGTTCTGAGCCCTTGTGTCTGTTAAATTGAGCATGGGGCCCTGTGATTAAATTAAGGTTTGTGGTGCTGGCACTCTGCTCACACTCCATCCCGCTCGGCCTTGCTTCTGCCTCCACTGCTGCCGCGGCCTCCTCCCCTCCCCCCCCCACCCTCTTCTCCCTCCTCTGTCCGTCCCCCCTCCCCTTGCACTTTCCCTTCCATTCATCACAGGCCCTCTTTGCAGCTTGATGCGGGAGGTGAGCAAGGGGCAATATGGTCCGGCCTCTGGAGAGGGAGGAAGAGTAGACAGACGTCCTCCACTTAAAGGAAGGATAAGAGGGGATGCGTAACCCCTTGGTGAGAGGGGCTCTGGAGGGAGGGACAGTGCTGGAACTAGAACAAAGAGGGTAGGGTGGGGCCTTTGCTAAATCAATCGATGGGTCTCTAGACCCAGCATGGCAGAGGGGTTAAGGGTGCAGGCTCTGAGGTTTGAGTCCTGGCTCTGCCACTTTCTAACTCTGGGATCTTTCTCACCCTGAGTCTTGGTTTCTCTGAGCCAGGCAGAGGGATCAGAACAAGCAAGGACACAGAGCTATTTTCGGGGGAAAGGAAGCAGACCAGGACAGTTAGACCTTAATCTTCGTGAGGTAGTAGCTGGGTTTGACAATCTGCTGACCATGGAGATCCAAGCTGCCCAGGAGTAGAAGGGTATTGTGTGCCAGCTGCAGGGCTTAGACTCCATCCTGGAGCCGGGTTCACAAACATCACCGTGCATCTGGACATGCTGGGGGGCGCATTCGCCATGCAGACTCCCATGGTTCTGATCTCATGGGTCTGGGGCTCTCCCTTCAGTGCAGGTGGCAGTGGCAGGGAGGACAGGGAGGAAGAGGAGCATCTCAGATCAGCAGGGCACAGCTGCCAACTGGATCTGGGAGTGGGGAAGACGGAAGTCAAAGCGAGCGCTCCATTCCGCCTGAGTAGGCAGATGAGGACAGCCTTGGGGAGGGGAAGAGAGCAGGGCTAGGCTGGCAGCAAAACGGAGGGAGGGAGAGGAAAGAGTTATGTTTTAATCTGTTGATGTGAGGTTCCTGCGTGGCTTCCCGTAGTACATGGACTTATGCATTTAGGGCTGAACAGAGAGCCCTGCGTGAAGAGTGAAGAGATCCTCCCCAAATTGTTAACACAGAGGTCAGAGGTCTCTGTCCTAACTGCTCGCCAGAGCCGCCATGGAGCTCTGATAAACAGAGACACCCACACTGCGTATGTGCAGACTCCCACTTGATGAGTCTAGGAGGGGCTGGAAGTCAGCGTTTTTGAAAGCCCCCAGGTGATTCTGATGCACAGTCAGGGATGAGAGCCACTGACGGGCGTTTGCTGAATCCTGAAAGTGGACGATCCCCCCCAGGTACAAAGTGGGGGGCGGAGGGAGCCCAGGGCCAAGGACAAAGCCTGGCAGTTCTGAGGTCCAGGGAGAGCCCCAGAAAGAGGAGCCACTGAAAGGGGCCAAGACGGAGCAGGAAGGAGAGCCAGGACAGAAGCGCATCCATCCCCACAGCAAGGAGGGCGCAAATGTCAAGAGGAAATGAGAGCACCAAGGGACGATGCTGTCCTAAAAAGGCCAAATGGGACAATGGTGAAGAAGAGACCACTGGATATGGTGAGCCTTTATGAGGAAAGTTCTGGGAAAGTGGCAGAGAAGGCAAGTTGGGGGCGTGAAGGAGGAAGGGCTGCAGCCAATAAAGTTCTTAGCGTTGGCTTTCTCCAAAAGCGTGACGGAGGAAGGAAGGAGAAAGGAGAAATGGAAAAACAGGGAAGGGGAGCCGTCACGTAGAAAGTTCGGGGGGCGTGTTTAGGATGAGAATTTACACATGTTCACGCGCAGAGAGAAAGAGTGTTGAGGAGCATTTGGAGACACACCAAATTAGGTCATTGATGGAGCACAATTCTAGAGAGGATGAGAGGAAAGAGAAACCTCCTCCGGGTGGTTCAAGCCAATGGAGAGATTGGCCTGGAGGAAAGGCAGAAAACACATGTTCTCTGAGGTGAGAGAGAAGGAGGACAGGAATGAAGGGAAGAATAGAGGTGGGGAGATGGGTATAAGAGTCACCTAAGTTTGAAATTGTAGAGAGGGAAATTTAGGGCTGAGCCCTGATTGGTCTCCATTTTCCTGGGGACATGGGAGGGCAATAGCCAAGAATGCAAGAGGCAGGACTGAGCACAGGGCAGCAGCATGGGACAGCCGTCGCAGAGAATGGCACGGCTGCCAAGCCACAGTGAGAGCTCGGCAGACCTCTCAGCACCTGACAACCTCAGGGCAGGACCAAAGTCAAGGAGGTCCAAGACCGTGAATTGGCAGGACGAGTGCATGGCATGGTCAAGGGATGGTGAGTTCGAGGGCAGCTCGGCTAGGGGACCAGGCAGGAAGTGAAGCAGGAAAGAAGTGGTAGCCTGAGAGAACGGGAGCCCTAGAAACAGAGGTCACCAGCACCAGTTAAAAGACAGGGAGGGCACACATAGCAGCCAGCTCGTGGTTTCTAAAGCCATCCTCCATAAAAGGACCCAGGGCGCCTTGGAGAAAATGACTGGTTCTAAGACTCAGAAAATGATGAGCTGGGAGCATCTTGTAGTACCAGGAAGTAAGGAAGTGCTCAAACACACACATGCACACACAAACACACACACACACACACACACTCTCCCTCACAAAATAATGGGGCTATATCGAAGGAACACAGGAACCAAATGAAAGAGCTCCCAATGCCCCATGCTGGAACAATCAATAAAGTAGTATTAGATCATAACCCAAAGTATAATAAATATTCAAGACTCCCTACTGATATAAACTAATGATGGGATAAATATAATTTGAGCAGCAAAGTAAATAAAGTAATATTAGATTGTAACCCAAAGTATGATAAATATTCAAGACTTCCTACTGATATAAATTAATGATGGAATAAATAATATAAATGGGAGAGAAGAGACAAATCTCCCATGCAGGAGAATATCAAATAATTCACATAGATACTCCACCCTCGAGGTGGTGGAGCATAATTGCTCACTCTTTAAGTATGGGCTGCACATAGTGACTTCTGTCCAAGGAGGACATTGTAGAAAGGGGAAGAAAGAGTAACCTTACAGTGGAGAATGCTGACAAACACAGCTTCAGCCAGGTGATCACGGTCAACGTCAACAGTAATAAGTCATGTAGACAGGATGCACCCTTGATTTAATGTAATGAGAATTGCACTTTACCTCTGTGGCCTCCCTCCCCAAATCCCACAACCCAGTCTAATCATGAGAAAAACATCAGAAAATTCCAATTGAGGACATCCTGCAACGTACTTAACTAGTACTCATAAAACTGTCAAGGTCACCAAAGACAAGGGAAGTCTGAGAAACTGTCACAGCCAAGAGGAGCCCAGGGAGACACAATGACTACATGTAATGTGGGATCCTGGAACAGAAAAAAGACATCAGGAAAATACTAAGGAAATCTGAATAAAATATGGATTTTAGTTCATAATAATTTATCAATATCAGTGTGTTAATTATAATGAATGTACCATACTAATGTAAAATGTTAATAATAATGGTTGTAGAGTATAGGTGGGAACTCTCTGTACTATCTTTGCAATTTTTCTGTAAATCTAAAACTGTCTTTAAAAATAAAATTTAGCCCTTTGGGTGGCCAAGGTAGGAGGATCATTTGAGGCCAGGAGTGCAGACCAGCCTGGCCAACATAGCAAGACCCTGTCCCTACAAAAAATAAAAAATTAGCTAGTGGTGCACAGCTGTAGTCCCAGCTGCTTGGGAGACTGAAGTGGAAGAGTCCCTTGGGCCCAGGAGTTTGAGGTTACAGTGAGCTGTGATCATGCCACCGTGCTCCAGCCTGGGCAACAGAGTGAGACTATCTCTAAAAAAATTAAATTAAATTAAATTAATTTAAAAAAAGTAAGGGTAAGAGAGTGGATTCTGTAAAGATGGTGGCAACAGCGTAGTTTTTTTAATCTCCTGTTACCTCCTCCAAACACAGATGGAGCAACCAGGACATCAAAATGAAAGACCCACAGAAAACATCTACAGCAATATTAGGTGACAAAGTATCCCCACAAACCATGAAGTACATATTCATGGGACCAAACCTTCAGTAACAGGAGACTTGCATGGGATTCGCTTCTATTTGAACGGAAGCAGAAAGAACGTCCCGAGACCCCCCTGCCCAAATTCACTGGCAAATGTAGTGAGCCAATCTCAGAAGAATAGCTGAAACAGAGAGGGCTTCTGCAGGATCCAACTCATGGGCCAGAGCAAGAGAACCAAGGTGCGATAATTACTGATGGTGCTGGAGGGGTCTGGGCCCTAGAAACTCCCAAAACTGAAAGCATAAGCTCCCTTCCAGAAAAAGCCCCACACTGAATAGAAAGTGCTAGAAGTTGTAACCAAATGGAGCAGAACCAGACAATAAGAGCAAAGGATAGAAAATATCAGATAAAAGTAGAGGAGCGGAGCAGAGAAAACAGATTTCAGAAAATACCAGACCATCTCTGTTATCACTTTGCAAAAACAACGGAACAGGGAGCTCTAGAGCCAGGGAGCTAGAAAAGTTCCTCGCTGCACCCTCTCTCCAAAAATACTCAATTCACTTAAAAAAATTAATAACAGAAAAGGATCATTTGAAATTCAAGATAAAAGAGCAAATCGCTTATAAAAGAAAGAAAATGAGATTATCAGACTTTTCAACAGCAATACTTTATGCCAAAACACAGTGAATAACGCATTTAAGATACTAAGGAAAAGAAAATGTGATCTGTGGATTTTGTATCCGGCCAAACTGAACTTCATGTATAAAGGACACAGGCAAACTTCCAATAATGTGCAAGAACTCAGTAATGTATTTGACGTGATCCCTTCCTGAGGAATCTACTAGAAAATTAGTTTCAGAAAACAAAAAATGACTGGAACGATACCTCCATGAGCACTGGTGGTAGACTTTAATTTTACCTATAAAATTAAGAGCAAATTATGGTTATGAAATAGGATAGCATGTGATGGTTATATGCTCTGACAATGTGAACACAATATCACAAA
>RJWJ010011495.1:0-44177 GCA_004363605.1 Indri indri | reverse complement strand
ACTAGGAATAGGGGAATCATTAGCAGTGTCAATTTCTGATTGTTTGCCTGTTCCTGCACTATTATATTATACTTAATTAGTGGTTCCTTTGCTGGAATATTTTTAAGCTTTCCATTTAAATCATAGTTGGAAATTATCACTTTTTCCTCTGACGTTCTTAGCACTCTATGTGTGTACATCGTTCTTTGGGCAATGAGCCATTACAATCTGCATATTATTAGGCATCTGTTACCCATTGTGACCTTATTACCTAGCATCCAATCTTATGCATAGGAATTGCTTAATAAATATATACCAACTAATGAGTAACAGAAAGAGGAAGAACAATTTTCATAGAGAAGCATAGTAAGAGACAAAAGAAGATTTTCATTTTCAGTTAGGAATTAAATCTACTGTATCTCTTCTTTTATAAATAAAAGCTTTAATTATAATTAATTTTCAGTAATAATCATTAAAGATTGTTTTTCTATGAAACTCCATGCCATGCCAACAGGATGATGACTCATACTCCACTAGAAATCTGACACATCACATTACTTTCACTTATTTTTATAGCATGTAAATTGCCTCATATCCGATAAGTCGGCAACAGAAGAACTCCCTAGAGATGGACTAAAATAATTCAGGAGGAGCAAGTATCTTTCAATCTAAAAAAATTTCAGAAAATATCTGCTTTAAATGTGGTGGAGAGAGGGTAATAAATGTACATTAGCCAGTCTCTTTTACTGGTGTTTCAATATATAAACACACCTATAATTCTAGTGTTTCATAAAAGCACTGATTTTTTTAAGTAAATTTATTGATGATATTAGTTTTAGCAATAGAAAATGTTGACTATTTCACATGACACCTCCACCTTCACAAGCTGGATAACATTCCTAAAATATAAAAAAATATTGAAAAAATCTAGTATCACATATAGTGACTTGTTTGGAAAATAGCAATAGATTTCAATGAATTCACAGAGCAACATAGATAAATCTAGCAAAAACATTTACTTTAAAAAAATCAGTAAAAATGTTTTATATATATCATATCCCATTCTCCTTTGAAGAATCTTTAAATGATTGGCCTTATAGGTTTATTATACAATCTCCAGTTAAAAGAAAATTAACAAAAATTTATTTTTCATTCAAAAGTTAATTTAGATATGACAAATGTAAAATCCTCCAAAAATATTTTATGATAGTTTTGTTGACAATAGCTTGGGACTTTCTTTACCTTTTGAACTGTACCTGCATGGGAGGAAGTCAAATAGCCATGGGAAAGATCTCTGCAAGGACAACTATAAAACACTGATGAAAGAAATCACAGATAACAAAAACAAATGGAAAATGTGCCATGCTCATGGATTGGAAGAATCAATATTGTTAAAATATATATACATAAAATATAAATTTCCATCAAAATTCCAATGCCATATGCCATATAGGAACTGATCAACACACCAAACTTACGAAAACCTAGATTACTAATGTAAGTTGGGAGTAAAATGTGACTGACTGATTTTTTTTTCTCCCAATAGCAACCACTACTAGTGTTGAATGCAGAGGTGCAAATGAGACCACACTGTCCCTGACATCTGCTGCTGTATTGATATAGGAACATGACATAGATGAAGCAATGAATAAAGTGTTTTACCCACAGGAATTTGAAATATTCTGGAATATAAAAACTGATAGATGATCACAAAGAGATTCACTCAATGAAATATGGTTCCTTAACTCCATCACTACATATAATAACTGATCCTAAAACAGTAATCAATAATGGCACATATTAAGATTCTAGAGTCTTTTCTGACCCTTGGCATCCCTAAAGCTTCCAGAGAGAATCAAGTAAATTCCCTGAAATTTTGAGCAACACTGTGAGTAAACTGAGAAAGAGACAGTTCCTAAATAGGTGAAACCACAGTAGCTTCTGACCATGTGAGGAGGGAAAATAGGTAGACATTAAATTTAAAGACATATTTCCTGCCCTTTAAGATACGGGATAAGTCATGACGGAGACATAGACACACACACGCCATACATTCTAAAATTTTGCCATTACATGAGGTAACAGATCATGGCAGATAACAGATCTATTTTTAAACCTTTAGTCTCGATCAGTTTAACTGATTAACAATGATTTTTTATGCTTCTTTTAGAGAGAATCTTTAATAGGAAAGAAACTTAATTTTTTATAGCCAAGGCATTTTTTAAATGCCACAATCAATACCCACATTCACAGGTAAACACTAGGAGACAAAATAATCAAAGTTTTCTCGGAAAGAAAAGATGAAAATGTGAGAAAAGTGTTCACAGTAGATAATTCTAGCCTATTATCATTCTTAGTTATATTGGTGTGATCTTTGAAATTCTCTCCTTTAATCCTGAAAAACACTTCAGAGAGCTTCAAAATCTATTTTTGAATTTGCCTAAATCAGAAAAATGCAAAATACAGTACAACCAAAGAAAATATTTTTGCCGTGGTAAGGCATAGATAAAATTAAAACCGTAACAAATGGTCTGATAGATTGACACAGCAGACAATTTCCAACATTCAAGTGAAACTGTGTGGAGTGTGTGTGAGTCCTGAGGCAAAAAGCTTCCAGTCCACACAAAGGGAACCACCACGGTGGCATCTTTAGGAGACAAGGCTAAGGGCAGGCATGCTGGGGCAGACAGAACCCAAGGCAGAGGGAGCTTGGTTCTTACAATTGCCTATAATCAGTGATACGTACAATATGATTCCTGGACCAGCAGTGTTAACATTACCTGGCATCATAGAGTGAATAATGGCTCCACAAAAATGCCCATGTTCTAATCCCTGAAACCTGTGACTATGTTACCTTACATGGCAAAGGGGACTTTGCAGACGTGACTGAATTAAGGGTCTCGAGAAGGAAAGAATATCCTTAATTATCTAAATGGGCCCAATGTAGTCACAAGGTCTTGAAAAGTGAAAGAGGGAAGCAGGAGAGTGAAAGGTCAGAGTCAGAAAGACACTTAAAGATGCTAAGCTGCTGGCTTTGAAGATGGAGGGAAGCACCAGAAGCAAAGGAATGCAAGAAGCCTCTGGAAGCTGGCCAGGGCAAGGAAAGGAATTCTCCCATAAAGCCTCCAGAAGGAGAACACCTTGATTTTAGTCCAGGCAGAAATATTTCTGACTTCTGACTTCCAGAATTATAAGGTAATGAATCTGTGTTGTTTTAAGCAACTAATTTTGTGGTAATAGGAAACTAATACACCTGGAAACTTTTTGGAAACATGAAGTCCCAGGAACTACCCAAGACTTGATGAATCAAAAACTTAGAGAAAAGGGGCAGCAAACTGTTTTCAAAGCCCTCCAAGTGATTTCGATGCACGCTCAATTTTTAGAACTACTGCTCTATCTCGATTCCTCGTCTTATACACAAAACTTTGCTTAATTATACAATACACACTGTGCTGAAAATTTAATCACGAAATGAATGATAAAATTAAAGTTTAAGTATCTGTATTAGTTACCTCTTGCTGTGTAATAAATCACCACAAACTTAGCAGCTTAAAACAAAACATTCATTTCACAGTTTCTGTGGGTTAGGAGTTTGGGCACAGATCAACAGGGTCCTCTATTTTAGGATCATTCACAAGGCTGCACTCAGAGTGTCAGTTAGGGCTGGAGACTCATCTGAAGGCTTGACTGGGGAAGTATTTGCTCCTATACTTACTTATTCAAGGTCGGCAGAATTTCGGTTCCTCAAGGGCTCCAGGATAAAAGGCTTCAGTTCCTATTAGGCTGTTGGCCAGAAGCCTCATTTTCTTGCCACGTGGGCCTCCTCAAAAAGGCAAGTTGCTTCATCAAAGCAAAGAAGAAGAAAAATCTTTTTATAGACTACCAAGCTATTAACTCTAGACTACAGCTATCAAGATGGAAGTTACAGTCACTTGTAAACTAATCACAGAAGTGAAATCCCTACCACCTTTTCTCTGTTCTACTGGTTAGAAGCAAGTCACCAGGCCAGTTCACACTTGAGGGGAAGGAATTTTACAAGGGTAAGAATACCAGGAGGTGGAAATCATGGGAGACCATCTGAAAGCCTGCTTGCCACAGGCCTCCAAATGGTAATAAGATGTTATAACCAAATTGAATATTTTAATATTTTATTAATATTTCCTATGCTATCACCTATTTTTCCCAATTTTATACCTTTTTTTTTAGAAACTTCATACCAGAAAAACAGATTCCTACTGTTCTTCCAGCAGCTACATTCCTCCTCTTCCTCAGATTTCCAGAGGTCTTAGATTCAAAAACTATCCCTCAAGATACTACATAATGTCATTCGAGTCTGTTCCTGTGTCTTTGGCATATAATCTAACTGGCATTAAATTTAATAATAATAAATTTGATAATTAAGATTATAAATCAAATTATACTCATGTAAAAGTTTTGTGTGAATTAAGATATCATTTACTATTAAGATAAAATCTGCAAAAAGTAATCCAGGAATATCACATTCAGAGCCACATAAAGCAATTCCATATATGATTCGTAATTGAATGCCCCATTCCTTAAAACATAATTTTCTGTTGATGTGTTGTCATTAGAATACTTTCCAGAACTTACAAAGCATAGTATAAATCCCATGGTGTCTTAGTCCATTTTAAGTTGCTGTAACAGAATATCTAAGACTGGGTAACTTATAAAGAAAAGAGGTTTATTTAGTTCATGGTTCTGCAGGCTGGTTAATTCAAGGGGCGTCACACTGGCATCTTTTCAGCTTCTGGTGGGTGCTATGTCACAACATGGCGGAAGGTCAAAGGGAAAGCGAACATGTGTGAAGAGGCCAAACCTGAGGGGTGCTCTGGCTTTATAACAATTTACTCTCACAGGATATAATCCATTGTCGTGAGAACTAATGCAATCTCACCAAAACAAGAATTCACTCACTGCTATGAGAATAGCACCAAGCCGTTGGTGAGATATCCAACCCTATGACCCAAACAATTCCACTAGGCCTCACCTCTTAAAGGCTCCACCTCCCAGCATAGCCACACTGAGAAAAAGGATCCAACAAGAGTTTTGGTGGGGACAAACCATACTCAAACCATGGCACATAGTATTCTCAGTCAGCCCTCCCCCTGAAGCCACATTTGGAAATCAGGATAAAAAGATTAGTGTTTAAAAAAGATGCCACAGAAGGGCTTAGATCTATATACAATGTGGAAGAGAAAAGGCAGGCCTTTCCCCAGGCCATACAGTGGAAGAGGAATAGCTTACTGCTGACTGTTTGCAATAAAGGGTATTTTATCTAAATACTTTTAGTATTATTTAATATTGGAGCAGAGTTGCCTCCTTCTCTTCTTCTTCTTGGTCAACGATTCTTCCAAAGTGCTGCTTTGTATACAGTATTATTAGGAACCAGAACAATCCCCTAAACCCTTTATCCTAGGAATGTTTTTAATAATGCTCTAATGGATAATATAATTACAGAAATAAACAAAGCAAATAGAAATCAATGCGTTCCTTTTAAGTTAGAAAATTAATGACATTTGGATCCTTGAAACAGAGATATAAATTAGGCTATTCCTTGTATTTTGATTAGATATAAACAACTAATTTAACTTTATTAAGAAAAAAGAAAATTTTTCTTCAAATGAGTAAAAGTCTTAAAAGCCTTAACAATATGTTTTATTAGTTGAAAATTATGCTTCACAGGGAAACTAATTTAGAGTATGACTCTTTTAGTATAATTCAAGATATTCCTTAGACTCAACAACAAACTACAAAATTGGAAGTTCTTCTTTGTATTAAGTATTAGATACCAAAGGAAATACATTAGAATAGCTAGAGGAAAATCTTGATAATTCTACCTTATGGATAATAAAAAAATAGAAAGTTAAATAGATTCCAACATTTTGCAATTAAGTGAGAAACTTTTAGAGAAATGAGCTGTTGGAAAGGAACTACAACTATAACTATTTATACTTTCTGTAATATTGCCACTTCTTTTTCAATGACAGGACATGTAGAACAAGTGAGTCTTCCATAAATAGAAAGAAAAATCAAATTGAATTGTATAACGAGCCTTCCTGTACTAGCCTGCCAATACGAAAGTAAGGCAACAATGCATGTCCTACCTTCTTCTAGGAGAACAAACTATAGAGACCTTTAGATGTTGAAGATCTAAGAGCAAAATGCTGTAGCACAAAAAGTTCAAAAATCCTAAATAGCTGAAGTATCCCAGAGTCTGCATCCCAGTGGAAGACCAGATAGAATATTTTCTCCAATTCTACTTTTCTATTAATTCTCTGAGATCCTGTATTAACTTTTACTGCTTTATGTCATAGTAGCAAATGGCCTAGTCTCAGTGGCTTTCTATAAGAAAAGTTTATTTCTAATTTCTTGCCCATGGTACATGTTCTGACAGCTGCACTTCATGTTCTTTTCTCTCCAAGATCCAGACTAAAGAAGTAGCCACTGTCTGGATATTGCTCTTTCCACGGCAAACAGAAAAGACCAGGAATAGGGCATTCCAGTGATTCTTAAGGTCTCTACTTGAAAGCAGTTCATGTCACCTAGCCAAGCCTGATGTCACAGGCCAGGGATGTAGAACCTACCAGGAGGGCAGAAATACTGGACAATAAGAGAACCTAACCACAGATGATCACACCAAACAGGCCATCTAAATTCAAGAGTGACAAGCTCAGGCTTTCCTTCATTACGACAAAGGGAAGATTTGGACTTGAGAGTTTAGGACTTATGTATTTTCCCTTCATAGAAGAAATTCACCTGTTTTGGGGTACAGAGACAAAAATACACTTTAGTAGGAGGGGATTGTTGTCATGTCATCTATTTTACTTTATTATTTATTTATTTATTTATTTTTTAGAGACAGGCTCTCACTCTGTTACCCAGGGTGGAGAGCAGTGGCATGATCACAGCTCACTGTAACCTTGAACTCTTAGGCTCAAGCGATCCACTCCAGCCTCCAGAGTAGCTAGAACTACAGGCACACACCACCACACCTGTATAATATTGTATAATTTTTTGTAGAGATGGGGTCTTGCTACATTGCCCAGGCCAGTCTTGAACTTACAGCCTCAAGTGATCCTTCGACCTCAGCTTCCCGACGTGCTGGGTTTACAGGTGTCAGCAACAACATCTGGACATGGCAACTATTCTTACTACCAGAGTTTTACTATGAAAGTAATGTGTGATTATGATAAAAATTCTAACAGCAATAGAAAGCAACACAGAGTAAATAATAAAATAGCCCCATTACATCTCCTAGTCACAACTCCCCAGAGATACTCATTGCAGACACTTTCTTAAATATCATTCTAGAAATTGTTCATGAATATACTGTGTATGTGAATTTCCTCATTTGAAAATTGAGAATAATAATACCACTTCAAATGACTGTTATGAGTATCAAATGACTTAAAACATGTACAACATTCAGAAGAGTACTTTACACATAGTAAATTGCATGTAAGTGTTAGCTACTGTTATTTTTGCCAAGCACTATTCTAAGTGCTTTGCATGTATTAACTCCTACACCCCCATCACCACCACCACCACCATCACAACACATATGCTTTGATTATTATTTACTAATATTATCTTGGAATAATTTTTTGTGTTAATTCAAATATATCTCACTCTTTTTTGAAAGGCTGTGAGGTATCCCATGGAATGGATTTAATATGATTTATTTATCTAGAAAACTTTCTTGAGGATTTTCTTACTTTATCTACTACAAATAACTCAGAAACATGCTTGTGCCATAATATTACTTTCTAGAAATGGAATCAGTAGGTCAAAAGGTATACATTTTTCATTTTGAGTGATTTTGCCAAGTTGTCCCTGAGATAGTCATTGGGGCTTTTACCGAGACTATGGTCCTGGTTGGATTACAGTTTCCTCCCTCGCTGAAATTAGGTATGGCCATAGGACTTATTCTAACCAATAAAATGTTTGAAGTAATACATTGCATATTTTATTACAACCTGCCCCACCATCACCACCACCACTACAGTGAAAGACAGTGTTCCAATAGTGGTTGCTTTATCATCTTGGTCATGAAGATGACCAACATGAAGGAATCCACCTCCCTTGCTTGTCTGAGAAGAACATGTGGTATAATCAAGAAATACACCTTTCTAGTTTTAGGTCCCTAAGAATATGGGATTGTTTGTTTTCATAGCATAACTTAGCTTATCCTGATTAACAAATTCTTCTACTAGCAATTTAAAGTGTATATCAAAGCATTTAAATGACTTAGGCATAGTCTCCAAAATAATCAATGTAAATGCAACTGCATTCCAACTCCAGGTAATAATGAGTGTACACATATAATATCATTTTATCAAGCAAATAGTTATACTCATTAATAGTTTAGAACTCCCAATGTTACAATTATAGCCTCTCTTTCTTGGGGTTGCCTCATCCCTGGTCAGCTTCCTGTCACATGGGATGGTAGGCAGAATTCCAAAATGGCTCTAACCCCCAGAACTGAGAATATCATCAGATATCATACCCATGATTATGTTATATTGCATGGAAAATGGATTTTATAGATGTAATTAAGATTACTAATCAGTTGACTTTGAGTTAATTAAAAGGGAGATTTTCCTGGGATCAATTCTAATCACATGAGACATTTAGAAGCAGAGAGTTTTTCCTGGCTGGTAGCCAAAGTAGCAGTCAGAAATTTGAAGCAAGAGAGGGATTCCACGTGAAGGAAGTTCTCTGTTGCTGAGATGGAAGGGCCAATAGGGCAAGGACCTGAGAGTGGCCTGTAAGAGCTGAGTATACTCCCTGTGACAGCCAGCAAGAAAACAGGGGCCTCAGTCCTATAAACACACGGAAACGAACTCTGCCAATAACCTGGATGAGCTTAGCAGCAGAACATTTTCCAGAGCTGCCAGATCAGAGGTCATGGCCAACACCTTGATTTCAGCTATGTGGGACCCAGAGCAGAGACACCAACAAAACCTGCCTGGACTTTAGACCCACAGAACTTGGAGATAATAAATAAGTGTTGTTTTAAGCCCATAAGTTTGTGTTAATTTTATATACAGCATAAGAAATGAATACATATGACCTACCTGAAATCCACAGAAGTGCACTTTTGCCCTGTTATCAAGGAAGGGTGGTTTTCTCCCCGTGTGGCTTCCTCACATTCTCTTCATCAGACAGACAGCCTCGGTCAGCCTTGACATTTCTAGGTCAGAGCGGAACACTGGTCTATCATGTAGCTTCACATTTGAAGAAGGCATGTTGAACTCTTAGAGTCCCCTTCCACTTGGCTCGAGTTGAGACTGAAATATTTCCAGTAGGTAAGAGGAGGAAATGCACGTCTCATGAATTTTCTCCTCATAGAATTCAAGTCTTTAATGTCTAATTTCCTGGAATGAATTTTTAGCCTTTATTTCTATAGCCTAGGTGGGTGATGGATAAGAATTGCTAAACTTACCTAAAGCCGCTTCTTTGCATTGGCCTCTGAAGGTGATCTGGTGCTTCACTTTGGAATGGTGGGTACCTGTCATTCATTTCATTAGGACTTCAGCCAAAACCAAGGTAAAGGAAGTCTCATCTTAAAACACTGTTTTAGTAGTATAGGTCTGAGGTTTATCATGAGAGGTAAATCCATGTAAAGTGATTGGTACATAGTAAGCACATATTAAACATTGATAATTAAACATAATAACTCACATTGAATGAATTTCAGCATGGGAACAAGTCAATAATCAACATGGACAATAAACCCTGCTTCCTTCTAGTTCACAGATTTGCATCTCTCTCCATATATATATATATATATATACTTTTTAGTTAGAAATTAGGGATGCTTTTTTTCTATAATATCTAAGAATATTTTATTAAATTTCATATGTTCTGGAAGGAAAACATTTTACATGCAAAATGAGATATTTTATGAGATTTAGTCACCTTATATTTTCTTTAATGTTGGGATGAGTAGATCTGACTTTTTTTTTCAATAGAATTTTCAAATGAATATACATACAAAAGTGTCACGTTATTTTGAAAAATTAAATTAAACAAACCTCAACAGCACATACTGTGCTATGAAAACTTAATTCTCAATATCAACCAAACTTCATAAATAATATTAGAAATATCTGCTCTAAGTTTATCAAAATAACTAGAGAATGTCTATAGTCACATATTTTGCTTAAAAAATAAAAGCACTTTTTGTTAGAGCTACTTGTTTCATTATATAAAGATATTAGAAAGATTTCATAAATAAAAATTGGTGCTATTCTTTGTATGTCACTCAATGCACCATGAAGTCCAGTGAAAGAATTCAAGAGATATTCTTTCTCATATGTGGGAATCATGTTTAGCTACATAAAAAAATAAACTTTGCTTATGTGGACCTTAGTGCAAACACTAACAGACTAGTAAAGACACATTTGAAAATGCCAAACAATTACTTTCAGGTGTTTTTAATATATTCAGAAAATGTTCCAGGTTTGAGAATGAAAAAACTGTGACAGATATATGACTAAGTAAAATTCAAGATTCTTCCTGACACACGAAGTTTATCAAAGTATCAGTACTAGTATTACAATGGATTTGCTCTTTACAAAGAAATTGTTAATATTTCTCTTTTTATACTTGGATTATAATTATAACTTGCTACCTGTTCCAGAGAGTAGGGGCAGATGCCTAGGTATTGTAAGGTATATCTGATAAACAAAGGCATGTTCCAAAAAGGACAGATTACTGCTATAATTAATCACACTAAAATAGTTTCCTTGTTTATGATTATGTAAATTTGAAGGAAAATAATCTCTCAATAAGCTACCTAAAGCAGTTTTAAGGTTGATGTTTCTTTCTCACATGAGATCCACTATAAATGATAAAACTGAGATGAATACTTGCCTTTAAATGTAAGTAGGTACATATAAATCGACTATAAAACTTTGCTGGAAATCCATAATTATCAATGAAATTAGAATCTGGATTCCATGTCCTTAGTAAGTAGGATAACATAATTTGCCAATTATTCCAGTTACTTTTATGACATGCTGCATTCTATATATCTTTCCTACACAGAACCTTAAAAACCCGAAGATAATGTACCATGTATAACAGGCCAAACTGAGAGAATTCTCAAACTGCTTCACCATGTTCTCGTCTGAATTGAACTGCCCCCATTCAAACATTTTTCCTGATCTGAATAGAGAAGACTTGAGTGGCAGGTGATTCTTAGAAGCATATTGCTTCATGGCTTAGAGAACTCCAAAAATTCCTGAATTTTTCCTGAGTGTGTTTAACACCTATGAATACTGGATGGCTTCCATCATACACCCAGAAATGGGAGCTTGATTCTGTTCCTAATATCTTGTGTTCCATGTCCCCACCAAAGGACAAGAGCCATGTTGACCTTCATGCATCTTTGGCAACACCTCTAAACTAACTTTGTTGTAGACTTTTAGACATTCTAGTTTGAGTCTATAAAATCATAATTGTTCAGACAGCTCATTTACTTTACAGCTAAGAGATTAGAAGAAATGTTTATTTCTTGGATGATCTTCTCAGATAAATAAGGATTTTGACCAGATATCATCTTGAGGTGTGACACAGAAGAATGTCACAGGATGGTCTTAGGTAGAAAGGGAGGCCTACCTCATGAGTCTCTGCTCATGTCACCATGTTATTCAATTCCTAGGCTTCCATGCTGAGAACGAAATGTTTAAATTTTGTTTAACTTTAAATTGGGGATTCAAGGAGGAAAACCTGTGCACTAACATGCATGAAGCAAAACAAATATTTCATGAAGTTAAAAATAAAGGAGTCTATTTTGAGTTTCTTTCATTTTAAAGTTGAACTGTTCTTCAATTTTTAGTTTCAAATTCTTACATATTTTACTTAATGTCAATAAAGGCCAAAGAGCATAGATGAATGAAAATATATTTTTAATCATATGCAACTTTAGTTTAGGACTGTATCCAGCTTTTCCTAGGGGAAAAGCTATCCCTATTCAGTTTTGCTTGCTAAAACATAATCATGTAATATCTTAGACATTTAAAAAATTGTAGTTATAGTTTCCCTTTTGCATTTTCTAAGCATTGATTTTTCCAGTAGAGCTCAAATTGAAGTGGGTGTATTAGTATGACAAGCAATTTCTATAATTTATATACCTAAACATATCTGTTTATCCCAATGGGTTGTCAATTGTGTTACCATTATTCCAAAAATACATAGTGGTTTGTTAAATATTGCATCAGGGGTAATAAGAAAAGTATAACATATTGATTTTGCATTAGCTACCCTCAAAAATACTGTTCAATTATTTCTTGATTTTGTAACAGTATCCTTTAATTCAATGAATCAAATCAGAAGCAGAGATATTTTTTACTTAAAGAAGGCAAGGTTGTGTGTGTGTGTGCGTGCATGTGTGTATGTGTGTGTGAATATTTTGCTGCTTTGGCAATAAAATTTTTGGTGATGCTCGTGAAACTATTTAATATTATGGAGGAGGATATCCTTTTTATCATCTATATTATAGGTAAACAAATGTGAATTAAATAGAAGAATAAATATGTATCTGTGTCTGTGTGTGCTTATATGAACTATAAAGGATTCTTGCAAAATTTCTTTCACTTGAAAAATTCAGAATCATCTCAACATTATTTTATGCTTTAAGAAAAAAATAAGAGAAAAAGTATTCACATGTAAATATAGAATAGAGTTCTAAATAGATCTTGAGACACACACTATTTTATTCTTTATCCTAATGAATGTGTGGATTTTGGTATCTTCGGCATTGAGTTCTTTGAACACTCTCAAGTAGGTTCCATATCTCCTTTGTAGAAGAACAATCTATAAGAACACAAAATGAAAGGACAAAAATCAAACTTAATACAGATTTAAGAATTGAAATTCAAAGGAGTAAAGTAATCAAAGCTTCTCATCTAGTTTACAGAAATAAACTGGACTTAAAAACAGGTGTTTAGGCCTAACCTGAACTCATGGAGTTAACACCATTGAACTGGTAGTGGCTCTATTTCTCTTCTCTCCATAGCTAGTTTTTGAAAAACTATTTTCAACAAATTTTCCTTTACTTTTAGTTGTTTCATATTACACAGTAGAGCATATACGTAGTGTTAAACCAGGTGATACCCTAGCCACAGAAGATTAGTCCAGAGACTACTGTAAAAGTCATATATAAGCATATATGAATATAGGCTCCTTCTGAAACAGTGCTCATGAACTCTGCCCAATAGAAGCTCTGAGTGTTGGGCATGTCATACCAATTATGACCAGAGTATAAACACAGGGTTCCTTACTCAGCTCAGGGTGCTTCTCTAAAGAAACATAAGCAACTCTCTCAATATGTTTGTATTTAGATGATTGTATCTCTGGAATTACAGTATGATTGGTGGAGCAGATTTTTATTCTTGCAAAAACTTCTACCACTGTAAGAAATCAACATGAGCCTTTTTTCTATAAGAAATTGACCAGCAGGTAAGTTTATTAATTACTGACTAATTATTTATTGACTAGATAGTAGATCAATTAATTATTAATTTCTGTTATACAAAAGTATATAATCAAGGTGATTGCTACTTTTCTGAAGCCTTGTCACTTCATATTGGTTTAATCCCACCCATGTACCTTCTAAGCAAAAATGTTAAATGAAAGAAATCTGGATGACAAAATGCAAGAATCAATAAAAGTTAGCCTTGTTTCCCTCTATAGATTGTAAAATCATATTAAGAAAATAAAATTACATAATTTATCATCCTATTTCATTAGATAACTTGTAACTCAGGAGAAAGTCCCAATACCTAAGCTAATCAGAAGACAGTGCATAATGGAAGCAGGGACTTCGGACCATGTTCACCACTGATATGGAACTTGCAGGAGTGAGTTAGGTAGCCCTCCCTTCCAACAGCAGGCTGATTGGTGCTAACGATGATTATGACGTGGATCAAGATCAGAAGCCATTCAAAGACAGGGAAGTCTGGATCCAACCAGTTAGGGTCATGCCAGTAGAAGGCATGTAGGCAAGAGTCACCTTGGGAACTGCCTACTGAAACAAGTAGAGCAGTAAGGAGAATCAAAAGTAGGATGCTAAGACATACAGGGGCAAGTTGTGTGGTCAAAAAGTCAGCATTTATCCCCAGGGAAGCAGAAAATTTTTGGTGAGGCCACAGCCGTGCTTTCACAAGGCATAATAAGTACTTTATAGTGATTGAAATAAGACTTGCAGATAGGGAGAGTTACGGTACATTGGAAAAAGAGTCCTAGTCTTTCTGTACTGTGCTTATCTAGGGCCTTTACAATGTAAGAGCTGGAGTCCATTTTCCATTCTCCTAAATTTGGCTTGTCCCGTAAGTTGTTTTGGTCAATAAAATGTGGCAGAAGTGACGGTGTACCAGTTCCAAGTCTCAAAAAGCTTAGCTTGCCTCTGTTTATTCTCTTGGAACCCTGACTCATCACCATGAGAATAAGCCCAGGCTATCCTGTAGGGTGATGAGAAAACACATAGAACCAACATGAACAGCCCCAGCTGAGGCTATTCAAGACCAGCCAGTCCCCATCTGAACTGGGAACTGGCCGCAGACATAAGCCCAGCCCACAGTAATGACCAGCAGGGTTATGAGCTAAAAAAATTGAAAGAAATGGTTGTTTTAAGTTGCTAAGTTTTGTAGGTTTTTTTTTTTAACATGGCAAAAGCTAACTGATGCAGAAATAATTGGTTCCTAGAATTGAGGTGCTGCCATAACAAAAATCTAAAATAAGTGCCATTGGCAGTAAGCACTGAGCAGAGGATGGAAAAATGGCAAACAAACTCCTAGCAAATGCTGAAAAAAAAAATAAAGCAAATTGTTATTGGAGGTTGGAAAAAATGGTGATCTGTATGTTTTAGAATAAAATAATTGGCAAAAGGGTTGCCTATCGAAACTTGAAAGATGGCCAATGTAGATAATGAACTTTTGATTTTGGCTAAAGAGACCTTCACAGAATGTTGAAATGTCAGATGGTTGGTCCTAGCTACATATAGGTACAAGAAGAAAGAAATGGTCTAAATAAAGAACTGGCCAGCTTGCAAGGAGAATTTTGAGGGAACACAGAGGGGACAGAATTTTCTGGGTGGGAAAATGAAATTGTTTCTTATCTTCTGTCTTTCCATCCAGTAAAAACTCTCAAAGTAAAATGAGGAATGAAGAAAAGATTAATTCAAGGATGCAGCTCCACAATTCTTTGCTAAGAAATCTGAAAGATTTTATATGTTGTCTAGTAGACTCTCTCAAACTGAAAAAATGGCTCCTCAGCTTCCTAAAAGCATGGTCTCACAGAAGCCCAATCCCAAAGCATAGTAATTAAGTCCACACAGGAAAGCATGACTTGAAAACAATCAGAATATGGCTTTCTAACCAACAGAATAGGCACAAATTAAACTTATAGTAAGTTCACAATGATTTAGAAGAAATTTTATGCATAAAAGTGCCATCAACATGGATTTTAAAAGAACGACTTAAATTCAAAAAACACCTCTGGACTCTCAACTTTCTATCATCAGGAAGCAGACTGAGAAAGTTTTCCAAAAGGCTAAGGAGGGAAATTGAGAAGGCAGAACATCCTAGAGATCAGAGATAAGGTCCCAGAGGGTGGAGCTAATAGCTATGAAGAACAAACAACTGGGGAACCACTCCACAAAGAAGTCTAACCTTGCCTTAAAGAATAGTTACTACTCCCATTTAAGGGAGCCTAACAACATTTTCCTGCCTAGATGTTAAAATTACTATGGACCAGTAATTGCTATGTATCTCCCCTTTTTTTTCTTTTTTAAAAAGATGGTATTTATCAAAGTTCCCCTATCTCTATATCAACAATGTATGTCGGATGTTTGTGGAACAGTTAACTTTTCTTTTTATTTTACAAGTCTCTGGATCAAGAAACATTCACATTTGATGAGATTCATCTGGACTTTACTTGAATAATTGTATCGTATAATGGAATTCAAGCCTGATGTCATAGTTCCAGGAGACTTTTAGGGATCCTGGGATAGGAAGAGAATATTTTGCATGGGCAGAAAAGCAAAAATTGTGGCCAGACTGGGTAAATTACAAAATTAGTCATGATCCTTTATTCCTCCTTGTAGCTATACTCTTCGGAATGTGACTTTACATCTTTCTGATTAAGAGGTAGATTCTATTCCCCATTGCCTTGAATCTGGGCTGGCCTTGTGACCGGCTTTGGTCAACAGAATGAAGTACAAGTGATGATGCACCACTTAAAAGCCCAGGCCTCAAGCAAGCTCTCTCACTTGTTCTCTTGGAACCCTTCCCAGACACCAAGTAAATAAGCCCAGGCTCTCGTGCTGGAGGATGAGATCAAATGCAACAGTGATGAGCCATTTCAGCTGAGGTCGTCCGAGACTAGGTATCTTTAGGCAACCAGGCAGTGGACTACAGACATATAGACCTCAATCCAGATGAGTCCAAGAAAACCACCTACTGAACCCAGTCCTAATTGCTGATCCATAAAATCATGATCTAAATAAATAATTTTTATTTTAAGTGACTTAGTTTTGAGGTTGTTTGAGATACAATGAAAGCTAACTTTGTTGCATGTTCCTTAACTTTCCTCACCTCTTTTTCACACAGAAAATGGTATGAAAGAGTACCTACCTGTCATGTTAAGTGTTTAGGATAATAGCAGGCACATAATAAACAATAAATATCAGCTATTATCACCTTTATTAGTGTTTCTAAGGAGTAAGCTCAGCAATTTTTTTTTTTTTTTTTTTTTTTTTTTTTTTTTGAGACAGAGTCTCACTCTCTTGCCTGGGCTAGAGTGCTGTGGTGTCAGCCTAGCTCACAGCACTTCAAACTCCTGGGCTCAAGCAATCCTACTGTCTCAGCCTCCCGAGTAGCTGGGACTACAGGCATGCACCACCATGTCCAGCTAATTTTTTCTATTTTTAGTTATTTGGCCAATTTCTTTCTATTTTTAGTAGAGACAGGGTCTCACTCTTGCTCAGGCTGGTCTCGAACTCCTGAGCTCAAAGGATCTGCCTGCCTCGGTCTCCCAGAGTGCTAGGATTACAGGCATGAGCCACCGCGCCTGGCCTAGCTCTGCATTTTGATCATAAGTTTTATCATTTGCTGTATACGTATAGCAGGCCACTGGACTAGACACTTTTTATATGGACTAGACACTAGACGTATATATTATCTTTAATCATCACAACAAAATTCTAAGTAATTATTTTATTTCCTTTTTACAGATGAGAAGACCAAGTAATACATATGTTGAGTAGTTGTACCCAGGTCTATAAACAAGTAAGCGGCCAAGCCATGGTTTGAAAGACTTTCTGAATCTTTCCATTATATCATGGCCTCTGTGGTAGACAGAATAATCTTCTCAATTCTTCACACACTTATAGCTTTATTATTCATCTATTCCTTTATCATGGCCTGACATAGTTGGTGGCATGTACTTCCCCTTCCCTAGATTTTGGACTTGACCCTGTGATGTGACTTTCTTTAGCCAATGTGATATTAACAGATGTAACATGAGTAGAGGCTTGACATGTGATTAGATTAAGCATGTATGCTTGTCCTTTTATGGTTCTTTATAGCTATGAAAAAAACAAACCCCAAATAGCTTCTGCTCTCCCCATAGTTGGGTACTTTAAATGAGACAAATGGAACAGAGCTGCTTCTAACAGACACAAAACAATTATAGCCACTTCACAGGTGCTAGAGTGAAAAATAAACGCTAAGTATTGTTTGCCATGGAGATTTTTGTGGTTGTGTGTTGCATAGCAATATCTGACTGATTCAGCTCTCCAGAGTTCTTCAAATGTTGAATGATATAACAAATAACGAAATGTATCATAGTATAAAATGTGCTATAATCTGATGGAGGTAGACAGAAGATAAGTGAATTTCAACCAGAAAGGGGGGAAACAGCTCTTTCACATGTGGTATAAAATTACAGTCTCAAATTTGAGCTATTCTGCTTGGGAAATCTATGGATAGAGATCTTGTAAGAAGATTAGATGTCCCAGTTTTGAGTGATAAAATATGCTTGTGCAGGGACAGGTTGATTCGACAGGCCTGAGGTATCCAAATCTTGTCCATTCCAAAGAAAGGTTTGGACCTTGACTGGCTCCTAGAAGCCTCTGAGTCTTTAGAACACCCTACACCATAAGAGCATTTTTGTTTGCCTGGAGCTTTGGGTCCTGACCAGCAGTTTATGTTAACAATGTGGTTTATGGTGGGGCCTTGGACCCCGTGATATCAGTATGACCTCTGGAGGGACTAGAGACTGACTAAATAAGGTCAGCCTCACTGGCACTCTATGCCTATGTGACCAACCCCCAACGAGATCCTGAACACTAATGCTCAGATGAACTTCCCTGGTTGACAACATCCTATATGTGTTGTTACATATTGTTGCTAGAGGAACTAAGTGCTGTCTATGGGAATCTACTGGGAGAGGACAACTAGAAGCATACACCTAGTCTTTCCTGGACTCTACCCTATGTGTCTTTCACCTTTGCTGATTCTAATCTGTGACCTTTCACTATAATAAACCATAACCATGAGTAAAACAGATTGTTTTTGAATTCTGTGAGCTCTAGAAAATCATTGAATTTGAAAGTTGTCTTGGGGACCCCTGACAACAATATTGGTCTCACAAGTCTTTGAAATTCAGATTTCTTGACAGACAAAAAAAATAGAGAGCAGCAAATGCATTGTCTAGGTATGATAACTATCTCTCCATGAAGTGGTGATGCACATCTCTAGGGAATCCCTCCCAGTATGCCAAACATCTCAGTAACCAGGCACTTCTTTCCTCAAATACTACAATATTTTAAAATATTGGCTCTGAGAAAAGTATACTTCTGGATTAAATCGAAACTGTCCTGGGATTGGACTGGTTTCTGGAATAACATGAGAGACATCTGGTTCTCTAGGTGACTGCTGTGGAATCTGAGGACTCTAAACTGGGTGAAACTATTACTTCACTCACTAAAATAAGAGCAGTATTTGAATAGCATTTGGATTGTAAGGATTTGATAATTCATTATTTTGATAATTCATTACTTTGATCAATTCATTATTGATAGGACAATTCAATGAAGACAAAAGTGAGTCATAGAGTCACATTACATGTTGGGGGAGGGGAGTGGGGCAGGTAACTTTCCTTTTTGGAAAAAGTATAAAAACTTTGGATCAAAACATGCCTCATCTTAAGACTTGTAAGTTGGAAAAAGAAGATCATGGAGTCAAAATTGTCTATTCTTCTGGAAAGTAGAAGACTGAAGAACAAGGCTCTCACATTTTTGATGGCACAAATGATTTCCGAAATAGAATTGTACACATAGAAAAACACATAAAAATAAAAACAATTGGAAAGAACAATATGCAACAGAAACCACAAGTGGCCTCTAAAGCCTAAAAATTTACTTTCTAGTTCTTTACTGAAAGAGTTTGCTGCAACAAGTAATAATGATGCTTATCCTTGCTATGGGTGCCATATGTAATGACTAGAAGGTAGCATGAGGGAGTTTCTAGGGCTCTAATGCTCTGCTTCTTGATAAGAAAGCTAGTTACATTAGAGTACACAGTAAAAAATTCATCTAGCTGTATACCTATTATGTGTGCTTTATGTATAAATGTGTGTATTATATTCAACAAAAATGTATATGTGTGTATATAAATATGTATGTGCGTGTTAACCACCTGCACTGCTACTTTAAGCCACCTGCATCTCTCACTTGATTATAACAGCTTCCTTCTTGCCTACCTAGAGCTGATTCTCCACACAGCAGGCAGATACTTAACAACTCTGTTCGAAAGCCTCCAGTAGCTTCTCATCTCTCTTCAAGCAAATTCTGAAGAGCTTACTATGACCTACGAGGCTTTATGTGATCTGCCTCTCCTCTCCTTCCCTAATCTCTTCATTTACTTTCCTCTGGCTCATATTAATCCTGCCCAAAGGTCCCCCTTGTTTATCCCCACAAGCACCAAGCATAGTATTCTTCCTTATCAAAGTCTTTGTACCCACAACTCTTTCTACCTGTTACTCTCTCTCCATACAAATATTCACTTTAGTTTGTTCTGTATTCCCATGTCATCTTATCAAAGAGGACAAAGAGGAAGAATGTTATTCCCCTGAACAATTCCATTCTTTCCCTTTACCCTGTGTATTTTTTATTAATAGAACTTATTTCTAGAAGGCATAACATATATTTGCATTTATTATCTGTCCTGTCCTTTAGAATGCAAGAAGCATAATATTCAAGACTTCATTAATTTCTTTCACTGTTTACCTTAATACCTTCAATAATGCCTGGGACATACCAGATTAAATATTTGTTTAATCAAGTATGAATTTGGATGCAGTCATTGGGTGAGGATCCCTATAAGCAATCAGAAAGTCCTAAGGCCTTACTTAATCTCTGTCTTTTTTTAACTAGTCAGATATCCTGCTTTTCTGTAGAACATGGGTCCCTTCTACAGAGGTCTGTTGCTTCTGGAGACCAATAACCCTGGTTCAAACATTGCCTCTGCCATTTCCTAGCTGGGTGATCATGGCAAGTCTCGATTTCCTAGACTTTAAATTGGAGACAATTGTAGCAGTTATTTTATGATATGGTTTGAAGAATCATATGAGCAAATCCATATAAGTCACTTAGTTCAGTCCTGGCACAAGGAGGCACTCAATACATATTAACTGTTTTATTATTACCATTATTAGGATTCTAGTGTCCATAATATATTTGTGAATTCCTGTATTTATATCATCTGGGAAGGACAGTGGAAGGTCTTCCTACCCAGAGCTGGATAACTGGAAAATGGTATTGGCTGATTAGCAGATTTCAGATGGAAGACAATGAGGCAGAAAATACTGGTTTACAAATGCATATTCCAGACTGGGGAGTAACCAGGTTAAACTAAACTGAAGTCAATTCTGATTAAGGGAAATGAAGAATAATTAGCATAGCTCAAAGGAGATTTGAGGAGAGAAATGAAGTAAAGAACAAGTAGTCCAGCCAGGAAAAGCTAACTTCTGCTAACAAAAGAGAGAAAAAATTAATAGCACCATCATCAGAAAGTTGTCCCCAACTAACCAGCAGAACCAGAATGGGATGAAAGGAAAAAGCTGAGCTGGCTCATCTCCTTTGGAGACTGAGTCAACATTTTCTTGATTAGTTTTAAAGACAATTGCTCAGTACTTCTTGATCAACTCTGGGCAATGAGAAAACGGTTATAAAAAACAAAAGTGGCAAGCACAGGGTTTCCCATGCTGTGACCAAATCCTACCAGTAGACTCTAGATAGTAGATTCAACTCTATAATCTTACTGCAACCCATTCTCCAAGCAAATTTGTTGACAACTGACCGTCCAAAAAATTGGATTGAATAAAAATTCCATCTGGATGTAGATATATAAACAACATATGTAGAATCTATAAATTTATTAACAACTTAACTTAAAACAATTGTTTTAGGAAGGTAGAAAATTAATACATTTGTCAATGAACACCCAGTTTTCTAATACAATGTTATATCTGCCTAAACATCTCAAAACTTCTATCTTCCTTGAAATTGTTAATATTTCAGGATAAAATTAGTGTTGGAGAAAATTAAAGAGAAGAAAACCTTATTTTTCACAAACCCAGAAAGAAAAATAATGATAATAAAATTTAATATTGTGAATTCAGTGTGTATGAGATACCTAATAAAGTTTACTTAAAAACTGTTCTGAGGTAAGGTTCTGTTTTTTGCTGTCATGTAATACATTCCACTGACATAGTAAAAAAAAAAAACAAAAAAACCAAAAACTCTTCAAATTAAAGGATTCCATTTAAAGAGATGTTATTTCAGCATCATAAATGCTGAATTTCCCAATTGGCATTCAGTTATTGAATAATTTTAAATAAAAAAGGCCAATTATCTAATATGGAACTCACTTTCTTCTCAAAGTAATTTTCTATCCTATTAGTTTTATATCACAAGCGATACAGAACATGCTTCAAACACTATATATCATTTCCCAGTATAGTTTATAAAAATGCAAACTAATGGAGATTCTTCAAATCTTGATTAATTTATTACTTATTTGAAAACCGGTTGTATTTTCCAGTTCAACTGTAGACTGTATTCTATACAAACTCCGTTCAAATATGGTTGATTTGACCAAAATAAAACAAAAACAGAAACAAAAAAAAAACCTCGCAATGTTCTTTTCTGAAATAAAATGTGAATTTTAAGCTAGTGAATGAATCCATAAAAATTGAGGATCTGTCCAAACAGATAACACCAAGTATAGAAACTATTGTTTCAGTTTCAACTGTGTTAGTGACTAATCCATGGCACATGTGACACTGTGTAGAGAAACTCTGATCTCTTCCCTGTTTTGTCATATTCTGGACATGGAGCAAATTCGTCATTTGCTCCATAACTCATCCTTAAGAGTGTAACACTCTTCATGTCTGCCTCTCTCTTACACACACACACACACACACACACACACACACACCCCCTCACATCAACACACAGCTGTACATACAGTTAGCTAAATCTATTAAGGAATATCTCTGGGAAAAAGTCCATTTTATACAAAGCTAGAGATCAAAACTACTCTGACTATGAATAGCAAAAAAGCTTAGCAGCTTTCAGCTTATCTGGATTTACCACCACTGGTTGCTGTAATAAAAACCTTTGCCCAGATAATCATTGTCAGAACACAAATAGCAGATTCAGGAACCAAAGCATTATTAGTCCCAAAGTACATCTGAATAGATCTTTCAAGAAAATCTCAGCCACAGTCAAGGCTTGTGACTCCTGAATAACAGGGCAAGTGATAGTCAGATTCAGTGAGCAAAAAGATTTACAATTCCTGCATTTTTATCAGAAGTACACATACCTATCTCACTAACACATTGTGAAGAAAACCAGAAAACGGTTCCACACAAATTTGCCTTGATGCTTTCAAATGCTACATAAAAGTATATTTTAACAAAGAATTGAATACTGTCTGACCCATTTATTTCAATTTGTACATTCTTAACTGCAGCTAAACCTGACATTAATTAACTGGACCTGTTTTATATGAAGATTAAAATTTTGTTTTAGCTGTACATAATGCAATATTTACTTACTGAGACCCTCAAGGTACATTGCTTTTATGAAGCATTTAGGTGTTTATATAGGCATCACTTAAACACAATCCCTAGTTTTCTAATTGTTTTCATCACTATTTGGCCTTAAGTGTTCATACATACAAGAAGGAAGAAAATTTACATGTTAGTAAATCAGGATTAGATCAGACTATAGGTAAATTCAAGAGGCATTTATTAGTTGTCAACAACTGGTGGAGATGCCATTGGGACTGTTTATAGTTTACTAATTGTTGTTAAAATTTAGATATTACTCTAGTTCCTAGCACAGCCCCATTCTAACTGTTTGGCAAATGAGTTTCATTATACTTGATTATAAAAAGAAAGAGAATGCCTATCCCATTTGTTTTGTTGTTTTTGTTTTAGGTAAATTTGACATGATGTCTGAAAATTTTTAGCCGGTTATGAAGAGGATCAAAAATCTCAGATCAAAATGTGATATCTTATTTACATTAGTCATTACATACTCACTGGGTAGCATGGGATATTCTGTCTACCCCAGCCGGGGGATAATGAATGGACAGAGAACTTCATCTCTATTGCCCATCACTAACCAGTCAGGGGTTCTCATGCATCTCACTGCATTTGTGAATGTCTTAGGGCCTAATCTAGTACATCGAGAATATCTATGAGCAAAAATGGTGTACCTTCACACTGCCCTTTACTTCCTATCTGGTCATTTACAGTTTTATCATGCCAAATTCAAAACAAATAGTCAATCTTGTCATTGATCTTAAACAATTTATCTGCTTTAGGAATCTTGAATTGGGACCTGGTCAGATTAAAAAGCTTCTGTACACCCAAGGAAATAATCATTAGAACAAATAGATAGCCTATAGAATGGGAACATATTTGTATGCTATACAGCCAATAAAGGGCTGATAACTAGAATCTATAAAGAACTTAAGAAAATCAGCAAGAAAAAAAATCAAACAACCCCATTAAAAAGTGGGCAAAAGACATGAATAGAAACTTTTCAAAAGAAGATAGACTAATGGCCAACAAACATGAAAAATATGCTCAACATCTCTAGTCATCAGGGAAATGCAAATCAAAATTACAATGAGATATCACTTGACTCCAGTGAGAATGGCTTTTATCAAAAAGTCCCAAAACAACAAATGTTGGTGTGGATATGGAGAGGTAGGAATACTCATACATTGCCAGTGGAACTGCAAATTAGTGTAACCTCTATGGAAAGTAGTATCGAGATACCTTAAAGAACTAAAAGTAGAACTACCATTTGATCCAGCAATCCTACTACTGGGTATTTACCCAAAGGAAAAAATGACATTCCATAAAGAAGACACCTGTACTCAAATATTTATAGCAGCACAATTCACAATTGCAAGGAGGTTGAAACAACCCAAGTGCCCACCAATACATGAGTGAATTAATAAAAGGTGGTGTATGTATACTATGAAGTACTACTCAGCCATTAAAAAATGGTGAACTAATACCTTGTATATTAACCTGGATGGAATTGGAGACCATTATTCTAAGTGAAGTATCATAAGAATGGAAAAACAAACACCTCATGTACTTACCATTAAATTGGAACTAATCCATCAACACTTAAGTGCACATATGGAAATAACATTCGTCAGAAGTCAAACAGGTGGGAGGAGAGAGGGGTGATGGGTACATTCACACCTAACAGGTACAGTGCACACAATCTGAGGAATGAGCACACTTATAACTTTGACTCAAATGGTACAAAAGCAATTTATACAAACAAATCATTTGTATACCCATAGTATTCTGAAATTAAACAAAAAAATGAATCTTGAATTAAACCTAGAGAATTTTACCTAAAAAAGTATCACAGATTGCCTGGAAACCCAACTCTTTACTCTGAACTTGAGGAGATATGGGTACTTTATTACATAGCCCACAAACAACAACAACAAAAAAAGAAATGCCTAAGTTTGAGGAATAAATCCAGATTCTAGGATAAAAACAAAATTAAAAGAGGGCGACAAATGAAAGATTTTGCTAGTTCTTAATAACCCTGAGGTTGTTGATTAGACAATTTTTTCTTCAGTTTTCAAAGTTCTAAACATAATTCATGTTTAACATTTGGTGAGCTCTCTTGTCCTCCATATGGGTATAGAGTCTATTTGTGCAAAAACAATAGCTAACTCTCTATCACCCTGGGGATTCTCCACTCTCATTTGGCTAAAATTTAAATAAGGGAAAATAGCAAGATTGCTGGAGACTAATATTGTTATTCTCAATTTGGCAAAGTCTTTGGGCAGAATCACCTTACTAAACTGATAGAAGCTTTTGTCCTTTTTGCAGGTTGTATATGTGCAGGAAAAAAAGTGTTTCTAACACACAGACTTCTCCCTTTCAGCATCAAGAGGTACTACATAGCATTTACACTTTGACATGGAAGCATGTTTCAACATGAACAAAACCCAGGCAAGTGCCCTTGTGATGAATCAAGGGTGAAAATTAGCTATAATTTTGAAAAGGAAAAAACATGTTAAAAAACTGATGTAATTAGAAAAGATTTTCAACTAATAACATAGTTACTATTTTTATTCTTCTATTTGGACAGCACTGAGTTAGATGGATTACCTAATTTATCACAATATATTCCATGCTACACTTACCTCTCAGGAAAATGACATTGATATACTCATCTTCCTTGAGAATTAAGCTTCTGTAACTTTCATTTAAAGGTGTCTCAAGCTTTCGCTTCTTAGTATTTTATGATGCCTTTAGTTTTCGTAATTTCATTTTGTCAAAATATATTTGTTATTATTCATACTGAAAGGGTATTATGAAGATAAAAATCTACCAAGGATCATCTACCACTCGCTTTTGATATGCAAGATGTATAAGAATATTTAGACCACAAAAACAAACAAACCTTCTTAAGGACATATCTATATATCGAAAAACAGGAACAATTTACATTCCTAGGTAATTAAAAACACTTTAGAAGGATGCTGAGTTGGACTCAGAAAAAATCAGTTCATGACCAAAATAATGATTTTATATCATGACTATAATCATAGAAAATAATAGTTGATAGTCACTTTCAAGAATAAAAGCAGGCTGGGGCATGGCGGCTCACATCTGTATTGTTAGCACTTCGGGAGGCCAAGGTGGGAGGATCATTTGAGGCAAGGAGTTTGAGACCAGCCTGGGCAATATAGCAAGACCCCATCTCTATATAAAAAATTAAAAATTAGCCAGGTATGGTGGCACATGCCTGTAGTACCAGCAACTTGGGAAGCAGAGGCAAGAGGACCACTTGAGCCCAGGAGTTTGAGGTTGCAGTGAGCTATGATGATACCACTGCTCTCTACACTGGGCTGGAGAGCAAGACCTTATATCAAAAAAATAAAATAAAATAAAAGCAAATTCTGTGAATATAGGACTAGAATACTAAAAACAAATAAACAAACATGGGATTGATTATCTATGCAATATCCAACCCTAGCTAATTGATGGAGGTTATCTGAATGTTTTACCTTACAATTGAGATGATATTACACTGGCAAAGATTAAACAGTAGCAGTCTCAAAAAAAAAAAAAAAATAGAAGAAATTTATAATTGAAGAAAGTCGTTAAGCAAAACAGAAAAAAATAAATATTTCATCATCAAATTTTAAGGATGAATTCTGAAAACTTTCTAAAGCAAAAAAAGAAATGATGTAGAAAGAAAAAGCAAATTGACGGTAAGAATGGACTAATACTAATGAACATTTTTCTTTTAAATCCTCATTAGATACATTCTTATTTTGAAGAGCTACCAAGATAATTTAAGATAGGGCTATTATCAAATATTCCATATGTGATTTTCAGGAAGCAAAGCATTCATTATGGCATGCTAAGTCAATATTCTAACAGTCAGATGAGATATTCATAACATTTATGAAAGTCTTCCATAGGACCCAAATCACAACAAATGGAATTGTTAAAAAGTGTCAGATTTTCAACATATCATAACCTCAGCTTTCATTCCCTTTTTTTCTCTTGGGGCAGGGAGCTGGCTCATAACCCATGCTTTTCACAGCCACGAGTTCTTTGTCCCTGAATAACCAAATCCTCAAGAGAGAAGCAGGCAGTGGGAGAAGACAATTTGTTTGGAGAACTATTATGTGAGGAAGAAAACAAGTTGCCATTTCTAATTTGGAACATAATTAGGAAGACAATAGCCTCCTGACTGATGCTCTTTGTTCTCTTTGGATATTTATGTAGGCCCATAATTGGAGTACATTTTCCTGCTCAATCTCACATTGTCTAAAAAAGGGTTTCACGTGCCGTGACTTTCTAGTGAGATTCAGAAGAAAACATCTTGCAGCTATTGCCCTGTGCCATGGCCACACGTCACTGCCTTCTGGACATTGTCAGTTTCGGAAACTTTTGTTTTTAATTCTGCCGAACAGCTGAGTTAAAGGATTGTTGGAAGGAAAATGTTGTGCCATGCAATTTGGGTGACTGAAGCCTTTCTGTCTATTATTGGAAAACACTGGAAAAGTCAGCCACCCCTTTTTTCTGAAAAAAAATGACATATGCATTTCAAAATTCAATTGATATAAATATATGTCTATAAATATATCAAAGCATCTGGTCAATGCCAATATCAAATAAAAGTTAGGTTTGAGGCCAATTACATTTCCAAGGAGACCCTTGTAGAAGTGGAGGGGAGCAGCTACTTCCTTTCCCTTTATAAACAGAGAAAAGTCATTTTTCCTCATTTTTTGCCTATGCAGTTTTTGGTACTCACGTGGGAAAAATTTTCACTGTTTCTCATTGCATTGCCCTGGAGGCAAGCAGTAGGGCAGGGAGGCTGACACATTATTTACTATTAAGCAATATCAAGACATTGATCTCTGATCCAAAATACCTCATATGACTATTCAAGATAAGGTTAATAAAGATGAATATTAGAAACCCAATATATATATTGAGCAACTACTGTGTCTGACACATTGATTAGGCCTCACAACAAATTTGTGAGGGAGTTATTATAAGAGGAAATTAGAATTCAAAACTCAAGTATTTAAGCCAAGTAACAGCTACTAAGAAATGAAATTGACCCTTTTGGTCTGTCTCCTTGTTTATTTTACTGAGATACACTTTCCCTACACAAGTCAGTGCCTTAATCTTAGTTACACACTGATTTTATAAAATCAAGAGTACTGAATTCTCTGTATTGGTTTCAATTTTTTTAAGATACTGTCTTTTGAGAAGTGAATAAGGTACCAAATTTTCTCAATTGGACAAATTTCACTAAATTGATGAACAAAACTTCTATTTGTCTGTGTCTGCAAGCCCCCAGAATAGTGCTTAGGCATATGTCCACAGATTGACTGATTCAGATCATCCTTGTGAGCCTCAGGACAGAAAATTGCTGGTTGGCAGCACATCAAAATATTACGTAGACAAATCCTCACTGTGGTGATTTGCTAACCCTTCAGGACCCATACTCTGAACTGTGATGAAACTTTATGAAAAATACTTATACTATACAATAAGCCTTGATACAATCAGAAATACATATTAAACCTGTTCTATATCCTTCTTTTTCTAAGCTGCATTAGATGTCAAGATTGTTTTCTAAGATTTACTCTCCCAGTATTCATAAGTTTTGGACTTTAAAACTTGATAAATACATTTATTTATTTTTTTTATTTTTCTAGAATTGACACTGGAATGAGCTAAGATTTGAAAAATACATTTATTTTTATAGTTCATGTCGAACATATTATTCAGAATGGGATATATTAAGCTGCAATAACAAACAACTCCCAAATCATACTTGTTTAATATGGTAAAAGATCATGTTTTTTCTGCACATTATATACCTATCTGAGCTTAGGTCAGTCCCTGTTTTTCATCATTTTCATTCTAAGGCCCAGGCTCATGGAGCGGCTGGTATTTGTAACATTGCCAGTATCCATGGGAAAGAGAAAGAAAGAGTGTGACAAATCTTGCACTGGTTTTTGGAGCTCACAAATAGATGTGACATACAAATCTCTGCTCACATTTCATTGTTTAAAACAAGTCACATGGCCATACCTACTTACGAGCATGGGAGAAATACAATCCCACCGTTTGTTTACGTGGACCAGAAATATTTGATAAAAACCTCCAATGACAAACAAACCTGCTTTTTGGTTCCCAAATATTTTGTTCACTCTCCTTTTTACAGGCAAATACACTTACCCTCCCCAAAGGAAAGAACTCATGTGGTCACAGTTGCAAGTTCCAAATCCAGGATCCATAGATAATGCCTGATGACTCTTTATCAGGCTCAAACATAGCTCCTCTTCATCACTATGAAGTAAAAAGACAAGTCTTTAGCCCATTTTCTAACATATACTGTGTTCATAACATCAACCTTGTAATTTGGTCTTTAAGTTACAGGGTATAAGAGAGAGAGACAGAGACAGAGAGAGACCTTTGACTGGGCAACAAAAGAAATGAATATGCTCTAGAGATGGAGATGGAGACATACAGGACTTTGACCCTCCCCTGTAATAGAAGAAGTAAGCATGTCCCTGGTCATATGAGGGATATGTGTGTGTGTATGTCATGATTTGTTATTGGTGATCATAGTGTCCAGAAGTTTAAATGTGAGTAAAAGCATCACGCGCAGCAGGGGCATTGAGAGGAAATGTGAGTGGACCGTGCTGAATCACCTGTTGTGGAGTCAGCTTCATTGCCATCCCTTTTGATTATTTTCTCTTCGTAGCAGAAGAAAAGACCAGAACCACATTCCCCAGAATCCTTTTCCCTGTATGGTTTTCTGTACAGTTAGATTCCATCCGTGAATGTCACTTATGTATGCTTGGGAAAGTAAAAGGGAAGAAAATGATGTTATTCATTGGAGGAAGATTCAACTAGATATCAGATGTGAAGTCTGAAGGAAGTTCAAGGTGAACTTACGCAAAGTACCCACTTAGGTGCTATCATCAGCTGAGATAGGTGATAAGGCTTCTTAGAAATCACTCACTTCAGTGCAGCTGGCTATGATAGTCATTTGGAGCTTCCTTCAGTTACTTGAGGTTTGCAGCATCTCCAAAGCAAGCTCTTGTGGCTCACCATTTCCATTCGTCAGGCTAAGAGAGTTAGTAACAGCTTCCTGCCTTTCACTTTCCAGATTTCCCATGACTGTGAATGCCTCTGACTCTATGCATTATCATACACACGTAGAGCAGCTTCTGCTTTCCCAAACAAGCACTGACTGAACCATGAGTAATAATAAATGCCATAGTGAGGTTAGTTGACATACACCACAGATTACATTCTGTTGCTTTTCACGAAATGTATTTTAAAAATTGTATTTGAATAGCTGTAAGACTTGTAAGTATTATAACAAATAAAAAGGCAAACATCTATTTTTGTTCACATTGTTATTAAATTTTCAAATTTCAGTTATCAATAGCATTATATTGTCAGAAAAAAAAATTTTAGAGAAATCACCCTCAATTTCTTTATTGACTCTCTAATTAAAAGTATAAACCCATAAGAAAGAAACGAATAACATAGATTTTATATTGCTTTTAATTCTAATTCATTTGAAACTCTGGCAGAAATAACACATGCTTTGAAAAATAAGCACTTGAGGGCTAACATTTTTTATTTCAAACCAAAATAAATAAAATCTGCAGAGAATGACACAAAATTCCACTTATAAGCATAAGGAATCATAGACAAGGGACATGCAGAGTTGCAAATTATTCACCATTTTTTTACGAATGACATATCTGAAAATCTAACAAGGAGCCCCCGCTCCTGAAAGACTGTCACATCCCTATTTAGTTTCTTATTTGTCTCTGTCAGGCTGATCCATAGGTTTAGTCCCCTACTCATCAAAATGAGACTTGGCATTGATCACTGGAATTTATGACACTTTGAAAGATCATACCTGATTAATAGCACAGCCAACTTTATGTATTCTCATAGCCACATTCATTTATTGTCAGTGCTGGTAGCATGTTGAAATTGTGGGAAGGATTTTAGATAAATTGGAGATTGGCATGAATCCTGGGGTCACTGTCCCTTTATGCTTAAAAACTTCCTCATTTCTACAGGGAGTACCAAAGGTTTTTTGAAGCACATTTTGCCAAAAAGATGGCGTCTCTGTGGCAGCATATTAACTTACTCCTACAGCCTCAGAGTTACCTTTTGAAATGTCTTAAAGTCATTAGACTTCTAAAAATTGAAAAACCTTGGCACTGGTTTCATAGGCTAAGTTTTATTCATGAACCCTACCCTTTGTCTCTTCTCATCCTCTTCAAGCTTTCTCTCACTACACCCATAGATCGAGCATCCTTCAGCCTTAGTTGCCTCATGTGCAAAGCAGAGGAAATAACAGTGCATCTTTCAGAGAGTTATTGAGGGACTAAATGAGATAGTCATGTGAATTACTCAGCCTAGTGCCAGGTATCGAGTAGCTATCAAATGGTTACCTACGAATTTCCCCAAATAGTATCCTATAATATAAACACCAAATGAAGATTAAATAGAATAATTCAAGTACAGTCATCAAAGGTCAGAAAACTCTTTTCTAACTTTCTCTGTCTCATTGCCAGGTTGTTTTTTTAGGTTCCAACTTTAGAATCCATATTATTTGCATGGCTGGTGTTAAGTGATCCCATGCACAACTCTCCTGGGTGGTCTTTTTTCCCCCCACAACTTAACTTTGGACTAAGCTTTGCTCAGTCTGTAAAATCTAAGATCACAATCCAGGGTGGTATGGCCCTGGGCAAATGAATGTAAAAACAAAACATCTCATGGGGAACAAAGTAAAAATCAATTAAGTGAATGTGAACAAAATTCTTGGAAGTGATGTCCACATTCCTTGAGATTTCTTTTTATTTTATCAATATTAGTTCCCTTATTTATGTGCGTCTAGTTAGTTTCCCTTCCTTAAATCATCATTTCTCACAGCAGCCTGTAGACCTCCCAGGTATCTCACATGTGGGAAATTCGAGGTCTGTGCTCACCTGCCTTCTCTGCTCCATTCCACAAAATATGAGCTCACCCTCCACAGCTGGCAAGAGCTTTTGAAGTCCTCTTCATGTATCCTGTCATGCTATTAAATCGTTTTTCCATGTAATTTTCCTTGCATAAACTATATTGTTTGCCCTGTAAAACTGCCAAAAACACAAAGGAATTTCTTTAGCAAATTTTAAAGATCCTTAATTTTATCACAGAGGAACTTCTCCAAGTTCTTCTAAGGTTTACAAACCTAAAAATTGAGGCGGGAATTTTCACCTGCTCCAGTGTTTAATGTCCATACCTGGTATCTTTATTTTAAGGTATTCCTTTCTGCTTCAAATCAGAGATTTTTATTTTCCACAAATAATTTCTGAATCTATTGCCTGACTTATTTTTGATGATAAAAACTGAGTTGCTGGACCCATTGCACAAAACATCTTATAGTAAAAAGAGAAACAGATGGTAATTTAAGGTGGCATTTACATAGACAATATGGGCAAAACATTTCTGATCCATAACTTATCTTGATCATCTTGGTGAAGGGCTAAAAAATGCAAACAACTGGAGAGTAGATATGATGTAAAAGTTTTCTAGACTTGAGTGCTAGGACAGAGTCAAAACCCCATAAGCCTATATAAAGATATACACCTTCTTCTGTCTGTGTGTTTTAAATGAATAGCATTTTTCAACTCATGTAAACAAAGTGAAAGTGTTGCTTAAAAATTTTATTCTGCATTTTGTCAATGCTTATAAATCCCATCCCTGAAAAACAGAGCCTGCCCCACTCAACACTGTTTAGTAGATAGTTTGTATCTGGAACTTTCTCCAAAGTAGTCATCATGGTAGACAGGAAAACAAGACAAAAAAATATATACATTTAGAGCCTGGCCAGACATGGGTTCTAATGCCACAGAAGTAACTGTGTTCTGCTTTATATCTATCTATGATCCCCATTTTTCTCACCTTAAAAATGAGGACCATCACTTATAGGATTAGCATACTTACCACACAGGAAATCTAATAAATGTTGTTTTCTTTCCACCAACCTTTCCTAGCTCCTCTTCCACCATGGCACCCTTCTCTCACTGCTGGTTTTTCTGGTACTGTGCCCCCTGACTTCATCATTGAGTTATTTGACTATTATAGTGCTCAGAATAGCCCTCTGAGGTAGGTATTTTTATCTCCATTTTCCGGGGAGGAAACAGGGATGTATAGAGATATGTTAGTCAGGGTCTAGTCAGGAAAATACCACTCTAGGTATTTCAAACAGAGAGAATTTAAACTCAGAAATTGTTCACACAGGTCATGGAAAAGCAGAAAGAGCTATGGGGTAACTAAGGGAGCCCAAAAATCAGCAAAAGTAGGAAACTCCTCCTCCTCTCCCCAGGCTTGGACATCAACTGAAAGGAAACCCAGAACCAGGGCCATCTTGGGAAGCTATCTCAGGTAGCCATTCAGAGAGAGCTGAGGCCACCAGAATAAGCAGCCCCTGCTGAGGCTGGAATAGGAGAGATTCTGTTACATTCCCAGTAAGCAGAAGGCTCAGGATTGGAATCCACATCCTTCTAATTCTTTTCTTATGAAATGGATACAATTTTACATGTGAAAAGGCTTACTAATCATAAGTAGAAATGGAAATTTAAAGTATTACAATACCACATTAGGATGAGGGGATCTTTTGGAACCCCCTTCAAATAAGAAATCATAACAAATCCTAAGCCACAGAATTTCCTTGACATTATTTCCTTGAGTGATTTTATTTGTTCCAATGAATTTGGGTCAAAAGAAGGCCTTAATAAAGGTTCGTCAAAGGAAAGGGAGTTCAGTGGAATTTTACCATAGTTTTAATTATGACATCTTTAGCCCAATGGATCTGACCACGAACTTTCATTTCCAAACAGAAATTCAGAAGACTAGAAGAAATATACTATAGGATAATATTAATAGTTTGGATAGATCTTTTTTGCTTTGTAATCTTATATCTATGGCTGAATTAAATTTTTTTAAAAAATATATAAAGCAGAGGTATTTAAAGCAATGGATACTAAGATTGGACTTCTGAAATGTGGTCACACCCACCTCATTTTCTAAGCCATAATCCTGCTATGATGTGTAAAGGGATTTGCAATGAACGATAGTAAATACTGTGTGTATCAATTATTCATACACTCCAATTGGCAGTGAAATTAACAAATGTATTCAATGAAGGGTTTCTATTCCCACAAAAGTAGAAAGCACATAATGGATGGAAAAATAAAGAATTCACTTTTCAATACTCACAACAGTTTAGTACAAAAATGCTTATATATAGATAAAGTTTTCAAAGTATTTGTTGAAACCGCTGACCAAACTACCCAAAACTACAGTTGAACTTCTGCCAGCTATGAAAGAGCTGTGCTTGAACTCCATTTCACAGTTTCTGGTTTTCACAGCCTTTAGGCGAACACAATTCATACCCGTTACTATGCTTGAAAAGATCCGTTTCAGGAACTGTTACACAAACAGAGAAGCTAGCACACATTATCCTAAAATGCTACTGTGCTTAACTAAAAAAAAAAAAAAAAAAAGAGCTGCCATCTGATTTCTTAAAGTTCTATCTTGAAAGTTACATAAGGAAAATTTCAAAGCTTTAACATCTATAGGTTTTGAAATTCATTAAGTATTAATATTTTCAGAGATCTGAAGTTTGACCAACTTCTCTCATTTTTTGAACTAATCTGAGAATAGAAAACAATATTTTGTACTACATGTTTTGTAAATGATAAAAGCAACTGGATTTTTGTATTGAAGTTAAGTGTTTCTTTAACTGAGCTGTGAAAAAACAGAAAAAACTACAGAAAATAAATGGTCTCTTTTAGTTATAAACACAATGACCAAGAGCTACCTTATCTATAATCATGTACCTTATGACAGCAAAATCTCAATGAAGTAAATTCTTTTCATTAGAAATATGGATACAACTTTCTTCACAATAATTTGGATAAAATATTATTTTCGACATAAGGAAATTCTATGGTAATCTAATCTTTGACAGAGCTGACAAAAATATACACTGGGGAAAAGAATCTCTCTTCAATAAATGGTGCTGGGAAAACTGGATAGCTACATGCAGAAGATTGAAACTGGATCCCCACCTCTCACCTCTCACAAAAATCAGTTCAAGATGGATAAGAGACATAAACCTAAGGCATGAAACCTTAAAAATTCTAAAAGAAGACGTTGGGAAGACCCTTTCAGACATCGGCCTAGGCAAGGAATTCTTGAAGAAGAACCCCAAAGCAATCACCACAGCAACAAAAATAAATAAATGGGATCTGATCAAATTAAAAAGCTTCTGCACTGCCAAGGAAACTATCATTAGAGTGAATAGACAGCCCACAGAATGGAAGAAAATATTTGCTCTCTACACATCTGATAAAGGGCTGATAATCAGAATCTATCTAGAACTCAAAAAAATCAACAAAAAATCAAACAACCCCATCAACAAATGGGCAAAGGAAATGAACAGAAACATTTCAAAAGAAGACAGAATAATGGCCAGCAAACATATAAAAAAAATGCTCTACATCTCTAATCATTAGAGAAATGTAAATAGAAACCACAATGAGATATCACCTAACCCCAGTGAGATTGGCCTCTATCAAAAAATCCCCAAACAACAAATGCTGGCGAGGATGTGGAGAGACAGGAACACTCTTATACTGCTGGTGGGACTGCAAATTAGTGCAACCTCTGTGGAAAAGAATTTGGAGATACCTCAAAGAGCTAAAAATAGAAATACCATTCGATCCATCAATAGCACTATTAAGCATCTACCCAAAAGAGCAAAAAACATTCTATGATAAAGACATCTGTACCCGAATGTTTATGACAGCACAATTCACTATTGCAAGGATGTGGAAACAACCCAAGTGCCTGTCAATCCATGAGTGGATTATTAAAATTTGGTATATGTTTACAATGGAATATTACTCAATCATAAGAAGTGACAGTGATCTAGAACCTCTTTCTTATACTTTCCTGGATTAAACTTAAGCCCATTCTCCAAAGTGAGGCACCACAAGATCAGAAGAATGGGCTCCACTTGTACTCGCCATCAAATTGGTACTAACTGATCAACACTAGGGTGATCACATGGCAGTAATACTCTCCAGGGATTAGGGGGATGGGGAGGTAAACCCTCAACTAAAGGACATGAGGAGCATTGTAGGGGGGAAGGGCATGCCTCTAACCCTTGCTTGGGTGAAGCAAAGACATAAAGTGTAACCTTAATGTTTGTACCCTCATAATACCCTGAAATAAAAAAAAAAAAAAAAAGGAAATTCTAGATCTAAATATATAGGCAGTTCACCTTGAAGCAAACATTTAAGATTTAATGAACTGACAAAATGAATAGAAAAACCCCTGGATTCAGATCATTATGTAGACAAAAGAGATGATTGAGTAAGGCATAATACACAGTAGGTGCCTAAAAAATGTTGAATGAAATAAAATTGTCTCCTTCCTTCCAAAGAAGGCAATATCAAACAGCAAGGAAAACACAAAGAATATAATTATTGCAGCACAAATTAGCAAGTGAAGTACCACTAGAAACTATATAGTTACATAATATTTGCAAGGAGAAGCCAGTCTAGGTTTTTAAGGATGGAGAACCCAGACTCTTTCCAAGTCATATGGCAGTTCTAAGATAGAGTTGGGTGGGATAGTTTTATGTAGATGAGACAGTCTCCAGTACTGCTTGCCCACGTGGTTTTATGATTACGTTAGAACTGAAATCTTCCCCTCCTTTTTTCATGGCTAACTTGATTCTTATCCAGTAAGTTTCAGCTCCACTCTCCTAATACTACTGGTAGGTAGTATTACCTGGTACCTCTCGCAGGCAGCGGCATTCCGCCATTTCTTTCTAACTGCACTGTCTGTAGTGTGTTCCACTCTTCTTTATTTGTATGTCTTTCCACCCATACAGTAAATTCATGAGAAGCAGAAACCACTTTGATAACCTCAATACCTAACAGGAACCGGCACATGCGTGAGCACTGAATAAATATTTGCTAATTAACCATGTGAAAAATCTCTTTACAGAAGTTGAGATTTATAAAGAATGGACTTTCCCATTTTGCCCAACTCTGTTCTACAACAATCTTCAGCTGATAAATTTTATTTCATTTCAGCCCCAATTTTAAAATATTGGTTGATCATGTTAAGGAAAAACCTAGCTTCTCAGTTTTTTAAATGAGGAGACCAAAATCTGAAGCCATTAACTTTGTCAGGTGTTACATTTTAAATAGCTGAGCAGACTACATTAAATTTTAATGGAAAATTGTGTTTTATGCAGTGTTAAAAAACAAATTTATCATAAATCCAGAATACATCCCCCATAAATGAGCAGCAATGAAAAGGGGAGGGAGATTTTATCCACAAAAAATAAAATATTCTAATCTTTTAGATTTTATATTGGTTAGTTCTGAAGTTTGAAAATCTAAATTTGAACCTTCTCAGTTTTTGAGAGCACCTGATGAACTGCTTTCTCAAGGAATGCTGTTTTGGCTGCTACTCAGGACAATGCTTAGTTTGTTCAATTTCTTGTGATTCCACATTGAAAATGCGTCATTACAATGTCACCTGACCTGTCAGGCTCAACAAAGGAGGGATGAGCATGGGCACTCAACTGCTTTCTCCCTTCCTGGAATTGGCAGCTGTTATTAAGAGTGAGTAGCACAGTGGGCTAGAGGCGATGCCTTGGCTTTGGCATATATGCTGTAATCAGCAGTCTGTAACCTTTTTGGTACCAGGTACGGGGTTTCGTGGAAGACTATTTTTCCGCAGACAGGGGGAGGGGAGGCGGAGTTCAGGCGGTGATGCCAGCAATGGTGAGCGGCTGTAAATACAGATGAAGATTTGCACGTCACTTGCTCACCCGCCTCTCACCTCCTGCTATGAGCCGGGTTCCTGTTTCATGGAAGATGGGTGGGGGAAGGGATACGCGGAGCTGGAGTGGATAGGCGGAGCTCTGCAACCCGGTTCCTAACAGGCCACGGACTGGTGCCAGTTCGTGGCCTGGGGATTGGGGACCACAGTTGCACGTGAACGTAGAACTTTGATCTTCAAACCTGCCAAGCTGACATCTTGCATGGGCATATTGTTCCCTAAAAATTTAAAAACAAAACCAAAAAACCCTTCCATCTGGAATCACAGTCATATAAGTTCTATATATTGCTAGCTTCAAAGTTTTTTTACCGTACTATTTTAGTCATTGTAAAAATAAAGAAAGATGGAGTCTTGGGATGGTTGACCCACATAGCATCTCAGCTGGACAATGATGATGCTTCTAAATTTTAACTAGGAAGTATCTATGCTTTGCAAAGCCACAAACTTTCCATTCAGGATATTAAAAAAATGAAATACTCTTAGTGAGATATCTCTCTGAACTAGTTATTTAACTAGTTATTTAACTACTGGATAGTAGTTTTCACACAGATTTTATTCATTTAGGTTTTATTTGAAGCTTAGAATTGTACCCCTAATTTTTCAGACTCCGTGACAACTTTCCATATTTTCTAACTGGGTTAAAGAGGATAGGTAGCTCAGAGAAAAAAAAAAAAAAAAAAGGAGAAGAAGAAAAAGAAAGAAAAGTCATCATCATACCCCCCAAAATTTAGAGTCCATGTCCTGGTAATGACAAAAGTATTCGTTTCTTCACATTTGTATGATAACATGTGACTTCTATATAGATATGTAAATAACATTAATCAATATGTAACTATAATCATTTCATGACTGATCTCTCCAGGCAATTCTGTAAATTAAATGTTTCGCATATTAAGAAGGGGAGCCATGGAAGGGAAATGAGGAGGGGAAAATAACATTGGAAATATCCCAGAACTAATAGTCTGAAATTATGATTCCAGTCGTAGGCTGGTAATTAATTGGTTTTAAATAAAATACAACCTTCTAGATCTGTTTCCTCACATATAAAGTAGGGATGATCACTACAGTCCTGATCTAATATACTATGATTCGGTGTTACAAAGAAGGTTGAGAGGACCAGGATAGCAGTGCTCTAGAGCTGAGATCCCTGACCCCCAGGCTGCAGACCGGTACTGGTCTGTGGCCTGTTAGGAATCAGGCCACACAGCAGGAGATGATCCCGGGCAAGTGAGCAAAGCTTCATCTGTTTTTATAGTCACTCCCCATCGCTTGCATCACCACATAAAAGCTCCACCTCCTGTCAGATCAGCAGCAGCATCAGGTTCTCATAGGAGCGTGAACCCTACTGTAAACTGCACATGCAGGGATCTAGGTTGCGTGCTCCTTATGAGAATCTAATGCCTGATGATCTGAGGTGGGGCTGAGGCAGTGATGCTAGAGCTGGGGAACAGCTGCAAATACAGATTATCATTAGCAGAGAGGTTTGCCTGCACAACAAATGTAACATGCTTGAATCATCCTGAAACCATCCCCCTGCCCCAGTCCATGGAAAAATTGTCTTCCATGAAACTGGTCCCTGGTGCCAAAATGGTTGGGGACCACTGCTCTAGACTAAATATACTTGCTTAAATATAAACTCTGATTCTTTGTTACTCTCTCACTAGATAGTTGGATAAGTCATTTAGAACTCTATGCATCAACAAAATAGATATAATAACACTTTCTACTTCGTGGTGGTTTTCTAAGTTTAAATGAGAGAATGAACATCAAAAAAAGTAGCATGATGCATAAGTAACAGGAAGAGTTAGATAAATCTTAGCAACTAGTTATAGTAATAACCATGGTAGATAAAGGCATAGTAATAACAACAGCAATACTTCAAAGTCAGTCATATTAAGGGTCGAAAATACCTTCAATGTTAACAAAACTTAATCACAACTTGATTGAAGATAGGAACAAAATTCAAAAAGTAAATGGCAACCCTAAGATTATTTACAATAGAAACACAGACAGAAGAGCCATTGAGAAAACATAAGAAATGACCATCTGAGTACTATCAACCAGAGACAGCAAATGTCAGATGAATGTCAGTATGACTCCTTTGGATGAGTACATTCCTATTAAAGAAATTGAGGTATCAAGTTGTTAAACACACCTCTTCTTGTTCTGATTGCAAAATAACCTAACAACTATCTGATAATTATTCTTTTGATATATTTATCTATATAGAAAAAATGTAACAATCAAACATGAGAATTCATTTCTTTTTCATGACATATTTTCATCATGAGTCAACAATCTAATATTCTGGATTTCTACTCTCTGTGAGCTGTGACAGCAAGAGTCAGCACCTAATAGATCAAGACTTTAACATCAAAAGGTAGAAGTAGTTTATGATACATAAAGTCATACTCTAGGCTATAATGAATTTATTTAAACACTGCTTTTTTTGTCATCTGACCTCTTTTTTTTTTGACACCAAAACCTTTTTAAATGCTATTCTTTTGATTTTTCTAATAGAATTCAAACATGGTGCAGGGTGTTAGCCTATTAGCAAATTATCATTGTAATATATGAATACAGAAAATCTGTGTCCTACGTCATCTCTTAATGTAGCAAAAAAAATCAATATACTACCCAATGCTAATATTAGTGATAAAACAAGAAATCTATGTTATTTAGACAATGATGGAGGAAGACTAAAAGAATATAAATACTTTAGCAAGAGATTTTTTTAACATGTGGCAAGAATCTTACTAATAGGAAAAAGGCAGCACAAATGTATACTCTATGTAAATTTATAATTATGCAAAAAAATGAAGCACGCATATAAGAATGACTAAATTCAAGTCTCACAACATGGTAGACTAAAATAATGCAAATGTCTATATCATTCCAAACACTTAAAAATGCTGAGTAACATAGAACAATTAAACAAAACTGAAGAAAAATTATGGCTGACCCTGAAAGACAGAAAAATGCCAAGGTCCCAAGAACTTGAGGTCAGAAGAGCAAAGCACATAAGGTAACACTTCGGTATGAGATCTAAAATGACAGATGAGAGAAATAAGAGATCTAAAATTATCCCAGTGACTAAAGAGCAGAATAGTCTTAATACTACAGAGGCAGGGGCAGAGGACAAGGTCCAAGTTCCAGAAAAGCCACAGAGTTGGAACTGTAATCCCAGAGTGAGACTTAAACCATGGGAAATCTTCCCACCTGATAAAAATGAAATTAGAGAAAGTATACCCTCGAGCTCTGAAAAGTCCCAGGAAACAAGTAGGTTTCTGTGTCTGACTAGTATTCTATTTTTAAAAAATAATTCCTAGAAATCGAAATTCCAAAACCATGCTCTGCATGTGTAAATTTCAAATTTACACTGTACTAGAGGTGTAAAAATCTTCCCAAAATGACATAAAAATGGATACTGGACCAATTAAGCCTCTGAGGGCACTGGCAGATGTAAACTAAAAATCACTCCAAAAACCTACTTCTACAACCTGGTGCTCTTAGAACACACACACGGAAAAGAGGGGGAGAAAGGAAAAGAAACTCATGAGGGAGCGAGAGAAGATACCACAAATAGGAGAACTTGTACCCAAAAATCTTATGAAATAAAGCAATCTAAGGGGTTCAAAAATAAGTATTTTTAAGTTTTTTTATTAAATATTTAAAATATCAAGGAGATGCGTATGTTTTTGTTACACAGAGACCTTTTATAATGTTTCTTAAAGTCGGGGCTTTTATGTGCCTATCACCTGACAAAAAATAAGTATTTTAAAAATGATTTCAGGTACAAAGGAAAGAATAGAATTCTATAAGCAAAGAGACACCAAGAAAAAGAATAGGAGAGTTTTAAAGGGAAATCAAATAATGTAAAGAAATGAGAAATATGATTGTTAATACAACTAAGAGGTTGTTGAAACAATTTCACATCAAATAAAGCTGGACTCACAATTAATATATAAACTGCAAGCTAGAAATGACCATATTATTTAGGAAGCAAAAGAGAAAGATGAAATTAGACAATACAAAAGAAGAACCAGGGAGGCTACAAGGAGAGTATCAACTTACATTGAATAAAAATTCCAATAGAAAAGAAAAGAGTTAATTGGGAATAGGGAAATTTCAAAGAAATAATAGCTGAAAATTTTCCAGAATTGATGAAAGACATAAATTCTTGAATTAAATAAGAAAAACGAATCTTGAACCCAATAAATAAATAAAAATCCAAACCTAGATATATTATGATAAAAATGCACAATATTTAAAAAGAAAACAAATTTAAAAGATAAAATTTTATACAGAAAAAATACTCAGCACTTACTAAAAATTAAAATTTTATAGCGGCTTACTTCTCAGCAAAATTATAGAAAGACAAGGGAATAATATCTTCAAAAAGCTGAGAAAAAAATCACATTAGCCTAAAATTCTAAAGTTCCAATGAAACAGTTTCAAGTATTAATGCAAAATCAAGGCATTTAAAATAGATGATTTAGCCTAAAATTCTAAAGTTCCAATGAAACAGTTTCAAGTATTAATGCAAAATCAAGGCATTTAAAATAGATGATTTATCACTCATCGATTCTGATTGAAAGGTCAACTAATAGATGCTCTCTTGATGAAAAAAATAAATTAAATCTAGGACAAAGATATAAGAAGTAATGACAAGCAAAGAAATTGCTTATAAACATCTAAATAAATAATTTAGAATTTTAGATAAATTTAGGTTTGTAACTAAATTGTCTTTTAGATCAAATTAGACTTTTAGGTGAATTGTTTAAATAATAAAAATCACAATTACTAATATAGAAGAGAGTTAAAGTAATAATGAAAATTCTAGACAATAACTATTTGAGAATGATTGAAGTAAAAATTTCTAATTTCCTTTGAATTTTTTAGAGTAAGTGGAGATAAACTGGTTAAATTTAGAGAACTGAGCATGTAAAAATTTAAGGCCAATCACTAAAATAATGAAAATTGAATGAATAATCTCCAAACAAGAAAAATGTGGAAAAGGAGGAATAAGTTAATCATTAACAATCCAATGGAAGGCAGAAAGGTGGAAAAAACAGGCAAGGAAAACATATGGTAAAAAGAAAGTCCCATATTGAACTCATATTGGCCAGATATAAGAACAATCACAGCAAATGTTATAAGTTCAAACCATTAATTGAAAGACAGAGTCTCATATTAAAAACAACAGCAGAACTTCAATTGGGATCTGGCTATAAAATTAATCAGAATAGTATAATCCATGCTTTGATAATAAATTAACTCTACAATCTCAATGGCTTAAACTATTCATTGTTTCTCATTCTCATGAACTTCAATCCATACTCACAGAAAAATACCCTTAATGAATAAATAATTCCTTCTTATGCAAATTGTTCCAGATTATGAAGAAAAAAATTACAACTCATTTTATGATATTAGAAAAACTGGTATTAAATCTGGGCAATGACAGAATCAGCAAAATTACTGGTTAATTAAACTTACAAGCACATATGCAAAAACACTAATTAAATGCATCAAGTGAATCAAGTCATGAAACACCTTTTATGATTGAGTCTAGTCAGTAATAAAGGATGTACTAATTTTAGAAAATCTATTAATGTAATCTACTTTAAGCTATCATATTATAATATAATTATCTCCACAGAGAAAAAGCATTTTACAAAATTCAACTCTTAATTTTGATTCAAAATTGATAGCAAACTACTAGCAATGCTAGTAATATGAGGAAGTTTCTCCAGACATTTGGCCAAAATTTACAGTAAATATTATACTCAATGGTGAAATCTTAGACTTATCCCTTTTAAATCAGGAACAAAGCAAGAGTACTTATACCACCTCTGTTAAACATCATATATTGACAATATTAACTAAACAAATTAAAACAGAACATTGAGAAATTTTAAAAATTGAAACAGTATTTGGGACTTTTTGATAAAGGCCAGTCTCACTGGAGAGAAGTGATATCTCATTGTGGTTTTGATTTGCATTTCCCTGATGATTAGAGATGTTGAGCATTTTTTCATATGTTTTTTGGCCATTATTCTGTCTTCTTTTGAAAAGTTTCTGTTCATGTCCTTTGCCCACTTTTTGATAGGGTTGTTTGATTTTTTCTTGCT